>VUQJ01015000.1:57918-70289 GCA_015108635.1 Andinoacara biseriatus | reverse complement strand
CCCAGATTCTGGAGCCACGCGTTTGTTGGACAAATAATGCAGTGATGAGATTTTCTGTATCACACAGCAGTCTTGGTCAAGCTGTAGTCCCCTTTCATTATTATCTCTACTCACTGCTTCAGACTTCGCTCACTCTATCATTCTGAGCTGGTCTGCCCAAAGCTTCCCAACTGTGCCCAGGATTGAGCCTGAGCTCCGTTCTAATCCCGTGTTAGATCAATGACATGGATGGACGCAGGAGTGGCCACATAGCAGCACAAATCCCTGACACCCAAAGCTTCTGTGCCTCTGTAGATTCCTCTCCTCTCAGCTCGCTGTCCCTCTTTTCTCTCTTTCTAGCATGTTAGTCTTTGGTTCACTGTGTGCAACTCGCCCAAGCACTTTGCTTTGTCCTTGCCGTGGCTTTTAGACTGAGTCCTCCTAAAGCCTGTTGGGCTGAGAAGTTCAAAGCGTCTGCAACAATTAACTCCCTATAATGCCCACGGATCTGCTGTGGCTGCTCGTGACAGCATCATCAAATAGTGATGTTAAAAAAAAATCCCCTTTTAATAATAGTGTGAGCCTGTGTCACCTTGATTTCCAAGCAGTGCTGGTGTCACATCAGCCAAATTGGAAAGAATCTGTGCTTGCAGTAAAGAATCATGGGATAAGCCGTAACCACACAGAATTAAGTGTCACCTGATTCTGTTCTCTGGCTAAGTAAGCAGTCAAAAAAAAGAATTGCAATAAAACAAGGCAGACTATGAGACATGAGGTTAACATTAAGTAAATGAGTTTGCGCGTAGTGTGTGTTCACTGTACATGAGCAGGCCTGCACAGGGGTGATTGTGTCCTTGTGATTGTTGTGCTCGGGTGAAAACCACTGGAGGATGTGAGGAAAAGCCGATTAAGAAGTGTCACCAAGCACCACTGTTGCTCAGCCAATGGCTTCAGTTGAGAAAAAAACCTGCAACAAAGGGAAAAAAAAAAATGCCTTCGCTGCACTGCCCTGCCCCCCCGAACCTCTACCCCCACCTCACACACAAATACTGTACCTACGTACCCTATTACTGTTCACCCTAAAGAAATCTCTGTCCCTGGAGAACCCGGCAAACCAGCCTTTTCTCCTGAACTGAAGAGGGATGAAAGCGGTGAGATGCAGTTCCCAGCTGACTGCTGACATCCTCTGAAAATGACCTTGTTTTTTTTTTTTCTTCCCCCTTTTCATTCTGTTTATAGAATAGTTGATGAATGAACTACTTCAGCGTCTTAAGAGTGTGTGAGTAGATGAGCATTTTATTCCTGTATGAGAGATTTTCTTTGACTTTTGCAGTGCTACTCTCCTGGCTTTTCTGCTTGAACTGCTCAAGAGCTCTGTGGCCATGCAGGAACAGATGTTGGGAGGAAAGGGCTTTTTGGTCATTGGATACCTGCTGGAGAAGGTATGGAGGCGTTTACACAAGATATCACCACTGTGTCCTAACCAGACTGAACAATTCCTTTTCAGGAGCTCCTAATTTCTAAATTAACCTTTGTTACCAAGCCTATAAAAATACGAGGTGCTATCAAAATGCTCCGGGGGCCCATAAAAATAAAACAAAATACCTACATTTGGATGATTTCCCATTCAAGTTCATCTCCTTGTGCATACTGGGACTGCTTTCAGCAAAGCTGCTATTTTTAGATGATAGAGGGTGAGCTTGCAGCTGAGTCTCTGCGATGTCTGCTTGATCGCACACAGCTCCACGATTGCACCACATTTCTGGTCGTATTCGCTACATGTCCTTCATCAGATGTCTCAGGAAGGTGCAGTAAAATCCCCCAAAACACATGCTGTTGACATAATGGACACTTTTCTAGATTAAAACTGTACCAGTCACGCTGTAAGCTGTCTGGACATGCACAGGAAGGTGACACTGAAGGGGAAGTTTGGTTTCAGATGAGTTTTTAATACTTTTTTTTTTGTATGTTAAATGTAGGAACATTTTGGTCACACCTCACTGTAGAGCCCTGTATGCTCGAATGACTTGACTGAAGAACAGCTTGTACCCCACAGCCATCACTCTGCTGAACACAAAGCATTAGCTCCTCTGCTAACAGACCACAGAACTGAAGTGGGCTCAGCACACCTGCATAGACTCACACACGCTGCTTTACATTTTACATTTGTGCAGCACAGCTCGTCATTCATCTTCCCTTATCTTCCTTAATGCAACATGTCTGTGGAGTATCCACGCACTGTGCATATTCACACTCTCTGTGTGTATTTTACCTCAGAATAACTTCAATTTATTACAGTTTTACTTTTGTTGGACACCTGCCACCTTGTTCTAAATGACTTGTTGTACATAATCTGTCTGTCTGTTGTTACAATGGGCTCGCAGGCCGCAGCAAAGAATGGAGTCACGCCACCAACTGAATAGGGCTTATCAAGGGTTTATTATAATAATCATGATGTGTGTAAATCTGTGTCACTGGTGAATGGATGAGTTGACGAGTGCATTGCTAGTGATGTGTGTGCGAAAACCAAATTAAGATAATAACTGAAACAAAAAGAACCGAACAGTGTTACTGCGGCATGCAGACGGTCCAGATCACAGGAACGGAGCAGAGATGGGGCAAGGGTGTAAATAGCCTACACCTACATTCTGCTGGTCACCAGATATCTTGATGGGAAAATAAGCTGGTCAAAGGAGGAGATAGAAGCCACTGATATCATGACAAGAAAGCTCCTTACATGCATGGAAGGTTTCACCCCAAATCCAGCACCCTGCGACTGTACAACAAGCAGAAGGAAGGAGGCCGAGGAGTAGTCAGTGTCAGAACCACTGTCCTGGATGAAGAAACAAAGATCCATGAGTACATCAGGAAGATGGCCACAACTGATCACTTGCTGAAGTGAGTACTTCAGGCAGCAGAAACCCGAGAAAGAAGAGATACAAGAACAGGAACCAGCATGGAAGGACAGGCCTCTGCACGGCATGTACCACCAGCAGATAGAAGTGGCTGGTACTGAAAAATCCTACCACAGAGGCACTAATCAAGATCGATAGATGCTGGGGTCTACCACACAAGGCAAGACCCCAGGTGCAGGCTGTGCAGAGATGCCCCTGAGACAATCCAGCACATAATAGCAGAGTGTGCAAGACACTGCGCAGGACCCTCAAGCTCCTAGGCCTCTGGTAGAGGACACCAGCTTGGAGCACAAATATATAAATATATAGAGATATTACAGAACTCCTTCAATGGACTTTCATTACAGTTGCTAATTTTTCTTTTTGAAAGGTGAAAAAAGCATGTGTTCAACACTTCCTCTCCTAACTAAATGGAAAGATAATTAGGAAATTATTTGATTTTTTTTTTTCTCCAGTAAAATCCTTTCTAAATCCTGTCCTAAACATCTACTATTGTCCTCAGTATGAAGGTGCAGTGTATCTCTCTGCACTCTCACAGCCCTGTCACTAGTCTGATCTGCCTTTGCCTGTAAGCAGAGTCCTAAATTTGTCTTTGAACTGAACAGAGCTAGAGGAAGAACACCCCCCGCGCCTCCCTTTCTTTTCACATCAATTTTTATTTACCCATTTTGTGATGCAGATCTAGCAGCCGGTGCCTCCAGAGTGCTCGCTCTTTTGGAGCACTGAGAAATGATGCCACTTTGTCACTCAGTGACTTGCCTTCCTGCTGGCTTCAGCTGCTGTTAACTAACAGCCAGGCAGAGTCTGCACCTGAGAGCTGCCGTTTTTTTTTCTCTCTCCTTGCTTCCTTCCCGCCGCCAGGTTTCACACTTTCACATATCGCACCATCTGTTCATTATCTGTTTATGCCACACCTTCCCTTCTTCCTGGGCCTTCATTTTATCCCCCTCCCTTGCCCTCAGCAAGTCTCCACCTGGACAGTGAACAGGTGCCAGACACGAGCGGTAAAAGAACTCGTCAAAGTTGACTTTTCTGCAAAGTCAAAACCAATTTTTTTGGTCTTTAGCAATATAATTTTTTTTTCCAGATGCACTATTTTTACAATGTGTATTCAGACATATCACACCATCTGTCTGCTGCTGACCCCTCCTGCAGTTTAATACTTCAACCGATCATTCAAGCTTTTGTGACACAGTTGCGGATGTTTTTCTTCAGTTTGTGACAAAAGGTTTTTCCTACCTCTGGATATTGCAGACACATTTCACAAACAGGTACCTTAGGGGTTTCCTTTATGCAGTAAGTATCAGGGAAAACCTGCTTACAGCAGAATCAGCTTGGTGACACTATTATTATTTAACATGGCTGGCTCTCTGCTTCTCTCTGCAGTCATCACGTGTGCACATCACCAGGGCCGTATTAGAACAATTCCTCTCCTTTGCAAAATATCTGGATGGCTTAACACATGGAGCTCCGCTCTTGAAGCAGCTGTGTGACCACATCCTTTTCAATCCTGCCATCTGGATCTACACCCCTGCCAAGGTGAGGTCCTGCAGGTAACTCATTGACGTAGATGCATATCCAGTCTTCAGTGACGCGCCTCAATAATCCTCTGCATCGCTGTTTCTTCTGTAGTGCAGAGTCATAAGAAAAAATGAAAATCCAAGCGAGTGTTTTAATGGAAATGGGCCGTCAAGTATGCATCACGCTGGTGTCAGTTTTTTTTATGAGATTCTCTGTGACAGAAAGCGTGCATGTGGAAAATGTGGAAATAATATTGCAAGTGAAAAATGATTATAAATAATTAATTAATATTTTTTATGCTGCAGCTTGCATTAATTTGAGCCAAAGGATAGCTACTTTTATTCTGTTAGTTGAGTCATCCAATAAAAGGAAATTATGTCGTTTTACCTCTAGACGGTGTTCAGGGCCCAAAGTGACATTCTGCGAACGATTGCTTTTCTTGCACGTTTTATATGTTCCAGAGGTTTTTCCTCCCTCCTTTTAAATAATGACCCATAAAAAATAGGATGAGGTATATCAAAGGAGCTGAGTGTGTGTGGCAAATACATTTGCCTCAGGAATGCTGCTTGTGGTGCCAAGGCATGAATAAATAAAAAGAGGAAATAAATACAAAAGTGTCTGGAGGCTTGACTGCCACACTCCTCCAAAATAGAGCATAGAGGAAAGAGTAGAGAAATGAAAGAAACAGCTAGGTAATGAAGTGGGGTAGAACACTTTAGCTACACACAGCTACTCTGGCTCCTTCCCTGAGGACATCCCACAAGGTCCACATTTCCTCTCTTCATACTCTCGGACTGCACAGGATGCAAAGTGCCGGCTGTGCCAATGAGCGTCCTGACATGCACTTTGCATTAATTGCATGGGACCTCCGACATTTCTCGATGGTCATATAAGGTTTTGTGAGCAATTTAAATACTCTGTTCCCATGGATATTGCATTAAGAGTAATGCAGTGTTCATGTGTCTCAGAGGCCTTAAACCATCTCACCTCACCTCACGTGCACATCATAACCACTCTGCACACCTTTCATCATGACTCATATTTGGCTCATTACTATGTTGTAATTTATGACATACGGGGGAAAAAGCCATCAGTGTTTAGTGCTAAAATGACTGTGGTAGGATTAAGGATTCTTGTCAGGTCTGCTGCTAATTACAGAGGACATGCTAATCATCACTGAACAGAGTGGAGCTGCGACAAATATGAAATTGAGTAATAGAGGGTCAGTGGCCATCTATAACATACACCTGCAAGGATAATAAGCTCAGTTAGTGCAAAATACCGTGGCAGGATTTCTTTCTAAAATGGTTTATGGTTCATGTTAATTTCTACTTAAAAATTATGCCTAAGTGTGCATTTAGTAACATATCTGTGTTGCAGGTGCAGCTCTCTCTGTATACCTACCTTTCTGCTGAGTTTATTGGCACAGCGACCATCTACAACACGATTCGTCGGGTGGGGACTGTGCTCCAGCTCATGCATACGCTGAAGTACTACTACTGGGCTGTCAACCCTTCAGAAAGCAGCGGCATCACGCCGAAGGGTCTCGGTGAGAACACGAAGCATCGTAGATCATTTTGAGCAAGTAGATTTTCCTTTTTTCTTTTTGATGTGGATTTAATATTTGATCGGATGGGGGTTGCTGTTTATGTAAACTCCTTTCTCATCCATGCGAGGGCTCATCCAAGAGAAGCTCTGTGTTTTTCGAAAGCAAATCATTGGTACCGAACCAATCACAATCATTGTGTTCAGTCAAAAGCCTGCTATCAAAGCGTCTTCCTGAAATGGCAGCAGCTCCCCCTCATTTGAAATGACTCATCTCCACATGGAAGCGCTTGCTTGTCAGCTGTTAGGACCGTGGCCATCACAGGAGATGACAGTGAGGCAGACACACCATATCAATATTGTCATCCCACTCGGGCGCTTAGTGTGGGTGTTAGGTCTCTGAAACCTGGGCCAATAGCATGACTGGCATCCTCAGTCTGTGAAACAACAGCGTGTCACTGAGCAGGCTGTGCTGGGAGTGAAAGTGCCCTTGAACTGTCATTTCCTTTTTGCCATCCATTATTCTTCACTGAAACTATCTGTGTCACTGTGTAAGATTTGTTTTATGTTGGATCTTAGAGCTCACTTTATGCTGCACCAATGCCCAGTGAAATTTACTTGCTGAAGGTTGAAGCTTGTATCCTGACAATGACAATGCCATACTTCGTGTACAATCAGAGGCTGTTTCCTTCCAAAAATCGTGTTTCTCTACCTCCAGCGTTTCTTGCAGCACTGATCATTTCTTACTAATTCTCTCGGGCGGTTTCAGAGCTGACTGAATGTTGCGGTGTTTTGGTCTTTATATGCCACATCAAGGCACCTTGCCTGCAGTTTTTTTTACACTTTTGGGATCGACATGATCCTAACTGATATCATTCCAATAGTGGCAGTGACTGAGTTTATCTCAACATTTTTTACTTTATTTAGTTCCGTGTCACATCAGCTCACACCAGGTAGTGTCCTTTATCCTTTCCTTTGTAGATTGAGGGAAATTAACAGGATTAAGTAATGAAAACTCATCCTAATGATGTGTGACAAATTAAAAGAAAAGGGTTGTTGATGCAGAGTTTGGGTACTATTTTTTTTTTTTTTTAACTGAAAAACATGAAAAGTTACTGATTATTAATACAAAGTTCTGAGACATCCGTTTTATTTATTATTTATTTATGGAACATTTCTATCCTGATGGAAATTATATAAGTCTTATACCGATCACTCAACACTTTATTTAGAGTTTTGAGCCTTTTTTCCTTTAATTTGTCACATCTTATTTTGAGTTCATGTTCCAGGACATCAAAGAGATTTTTTTTTGGTCATCATACCCTGTCTGTTGGACACTTTTTGGTGCTTTCAACAAATTTTAATCACTTGTTTAGGGCATATGTTTCTATGCAGCCTCAGGCACTGCAGAATTGAACTATTTTGTATAAGATTATGTCAAGACTTCAGGTTTTCTGTTTTGGATCTAGTGCATGATACCGAGGATTGTATCTCACTATTGCTCTTTGCTTTATGAGAATTCTGCAGAATGTTGGTACATCACAGTCGTTTAACAGAGTATGAGGTGGTTGGTATAAGGACCTTTACCACCACACAGGCTGTGGTTCTGTACTCGAAAACAGCAAATTGACACCACCAGGTGGTGGTTTCATGTACCAATTGAGAGAAGGTCACAAATCTCAGGGTTGCATTTGTAGATGCCTTGAGGTTTGCAAGGTTTATGAGATAAACAGGAAGATCAGGCAGGAGTAATCCAAACATTTCAGCTCCTGTGGTAAGCAGTGAGCAGAGGTTAAGAGAAAAAATGCTCCCAATTTAGCAGCCTATCCCCGACTTTGACTTACGATCATGGGTATTGTCTTGTGACTCGGATAATTGAATGCCTAGATGAGGCTCCTTCACAAGGTGTCTGTGCTTAAGGGGGACAGAGCTGAAGTACACAGGGAAGCTAGAAAGTCTATTAAATTCTGTTTCAGGGCTCCATCATGGATCAGTACAAAAAGTACACTGGAGAAATATAAGCAAAAAAATTGCATTTTTAAAAGGCACGTGCAGCAATCAATGCTTCACAAAACAGCGACTAAAACTAAATCCATGCTGGCACTTAAATTTTGTACTCCATAGTTGTAAAGCACGTTCCTCTGCTCAGTGTTTTTTAAGCTAAGCCTTGTCTAAATGTAGACTTTTCCAAGTGTAATTATGGTGCTGATTGGTCCAGTGTCCGTGGTAGACTGTAATGGGTTGAAATAATGGCTGGAATTCCGTGGAAGACGTCTCAAATGGATCACCTTCCTGCTGTACGTAATTTTCCGAGTGAGTCTGGTTTCATTGATCTGTGCATCTTTTGGCAGGTCAGTTTTCTCTCTGTCGTCATAAAATGAAAAATGACCAAACAAAGATGTACAGAAAGAGAGAGAGCCAAGCACATAATGAAGTGTTCAATTATAGGACACAGAGAGGACGCTTAAAACAGATTTCCTCCAGCTACTCGTTCTTTTTCTGGAAGTGCCCCCTCTCTTTTTTTTCCTCGGGTCTTAATAGAAAGTGCTATCAAATTAAAGCCATGTATCAATAGGTTATGCGCAGAATCAGTAGACAGATGCTCATTGCTCAGCTTCTGTCAGCCTGTGACACGTACCCACAAGCCAGCACACACTTTGTCTCTATCCATATCATTCTCCTTTTGTCTCTGTCTCTGCCTTGACTGTTTTACTAAATAATGAGTAATGAGATGGGCAGCAAAGTTTCTTGGCCATTTACCACATTCCCTTTAATGTTACCCCCATTATAAGAAAAATCACCAGTAACAGGCATGCAGGAATGCTTCAGAGGAATAATATAATCAAGAGTTTTAGATCAATAGACAGTTTTTTTAGCTTTGCTTTTTTAAATTTATCTGGATTTCTAACCAATGACGGGCAAACAGAAACAGAAATCTTTGCCTGAATATTTGCATTAGTCTGTAGTTCTTGTGACATCACCCACTGGTTTGAGAGGTTTCTTTTTAATGCCGCACGCTGGGTGTTATTGCAGTCGCCATCATGTTGTTTTGAAGCCGAATCAGGCAAGCGTGGAGTGGGTCTGACTAAGTAACTGAGGGACACTGCACGCTCACAGGGTAGCAGCAGATCAGGCACAACAATAGAATATCCTGCTGGGGATGAAGATGTACAAAACGGACATCGTGCTTTATAAGACTTGAAATTAGCAGTTGAGAGGAAGGAGCTGAGGGACATTTTTCCACTTCATTTTGAAACAATTTAAAAGTTGAAACTGGAGGAGTTTCCTCCTCCCTGGCCATCAGAAACAGACAGGAGGCCGGGCCCATGTCTTCTCTTCGGGCTGTGCCCAGCCAGGCACTACAGGCTAATGCCCGGCCACCAGACGCTTTCCCTCTAGCTCCCTCCCGATGCCTCGCTCCAGGGTTGAGCCCCGGTAACCCTATCCCGGGCAGGGTAAACCGTTTCCTTTCATAAGGGTCTTTGAATCACTCTTTGTCTGCCTTAGAGATAGGGTGAGGAGTGCAGCCATTCGGGAGGGGCTCAAAGTAGAGCCAGTTGAGGTGGTTCGGGCATCTGACTTGGATGCCTCCTGGGCACCTCTTGGGTGAGGTGTCCCAGGCATGTCCTACTGGGAGGAGGCCTCGGTGCAGACCCAGGACACGCTGGAGAGATTTTTATCTCTGGGCTAGCATGGGAACGCCTTGGAGGGAGGACTGGGCTTCTCTGCTTAGACTGCTGCCCTTGCGACCTGACCCCGGATAAGCGGAAAAAAATGGATGGATGGACAAAATTATTGGGCCACACCTCTAAATCTTTGAATTCAGGGGTTTTCAGTCCCATTGCCTTGGGTATATAATTTAAGCACCTAGCCATGCAGCCTGGCTTTACAAACATTTGTGAACGAAGGGTTGATCTTTGAGTGTGATATTATAACAGGATGCCACCCTTGCAGCAAGGCAGTTTGATATGTCTTCCTCCCTAGATAATCCATGAACTGCAGCTGCTGAGCTGCTGCACTTAATGCGAATGGCAGCAGCTCAGCCACGACGTGCTTAGGTGCAAAGTGTGTAAAAGTCGCAAACTTGGCCAGTTTTGCTCTGCCAGAGGGTTGTTTTAGCAAGCTAATGTAGCTAAGGCACTTGAATGCATGAAGAAATCTTTAAAAAAAACTGTTACTGCTACTCCAGATTTTTATCAAAATTAGTTTATTTAAAAACATTCATTCAAAATATGTCGTGACAGTCATAAGCTGAATTAGACCCCTGCCTTAATCACATGGACATAAATCGGTTTTCAATAAACTCTTTCTCCTTGTGCCCTTGGGATGCAGGAGGTAAAGCAATCTGTGAGTGAGCAACAAGGGCCGTTCAGAGCTGCTGAGCATAATTGGTTACGAAAAACTGAGATGCGGCGGCTGTGGTAATAATGTTCTTATCGTCCCTTCTGTGTCAGACTCTGTCCCTGCCCTGGGTTTTCCTCTCTCCCCCTATTAATCAGTGTCAGGATGCAGCAGCACTTACCATCATCCTGCAACCTCAGGGAGCCTCATCATTGATTACAATGACCAGTTGTTGGAGCAGGATGGTCAGTTGTCTGCTGCAGTTGTATCTGTCATCATGCCCTTGTCCCCATTTCAAATGAACACGTGTTCTGCCAAGGTGGAGGTCAGAGTTTATCAGGGCTGAATGCAAAAAGTAGCAAATTTTCCCTTTAACATTTTTGCTTTTGTATTTAACCCAGTTACTGTCATTTCAAAAGATTTTGCCAGCGTACCTGATTGGCTGCAGAGGATGAATAAGATATGAGGTGTGTATGTATATGTATATATATTTTGTGTGTGTGTGTGTGTACCAGATTTACTGCCAAAATGGAGCCTTTGTGCTACAGTGAGAGTTCCGCTAATCCTAAAGGGATTGGCTTGTATTGTATGGCACATCCTGTATTTTGTGATGTGTCGGTCTGTATAGCTCTGTATTGTTGCGATCTGCCTGTTGCTGCAGCCCATTAATGTGTTTGCTCATGAAAACATGTTTTGGTTAATACAGAAGAGCTTATGATAATGAGCAGTGGCTGATTGTGTCAACATTAATTCTCGTGCCAACCAAATCAGTACAACAGGCGCGGCTCTTTGATATGATGGTTAATCAGTGTTTTCTGTCAGTCCTGGCGTTCAGCTTTGTTTACACCTGGTGACAGTGGATGTGTGGGACGGAGTGCAGCGTGAGGGTAACTTCAGAGTGCCAAAGTGACCTTAAGTTGGCAAAAGCCTTTTGCGTCTTTTTAATGAGATGTTGGCAGTGTGACAGGCAGGTGTGACAAAGGTGACCTTGGGATGGCTGCTTGGGCACTGTGCTGTGGCCAAGGCTACCTGGGATACACAGAGTATGGATGCAGCACGGATGATGAATACATTTAGGATGAATACTTCAAATGAGCCCTCCCAAGCTTAAAGCATAAAGCTAGAGAACATGTTCTGCTCTGAGCACAAAGTGGGAGATTGGCTGTATGCCCAACGCTGGGTTGTTGGTGAAACTTTTTGATCCACACGTTGAAGGTGAATCCAGTGAATCAATAAAGGACATCATAGACCAAAAAACAATAACAGCAAGACACCCAAAATAAATGTAAAAACAGTCATCCCCTGCTTTAAAAGGTGCCCTGGCTTTTTCTCAAAAGCCCAGAGGTGGAGAAAATATGACTTTAATGAGAGAAATATTTCAGCATTAATAATGAAAAAAAAACATCAAAAAGAAACGTGCAGATTTAAAAAAAAGTAAAATATAAAAAATTGAGACAAGACTGGAAAATAAATGACAGGAAGATGTTTTATTTGGTTCCCGAACCTCCTTTCTCATTTTTATCGCTCCTTTCACAGATGGTCCGAGGCCTACCCAGAAAGAAATAATTTCTCTGCGGGCATTCATGCTTCTCTTCCTCAAGCAACTCATCCTGAAGGTATATCCCACCTGTCTTTGTGCCTCACAGCTCCTTACACGGCTGCACCGAGAAAATATGGAGATCGTTCCTTTGTTATCCTTTAATGTTCTACTGGCCTGCTTCTTCATAAATTCAGGAAACTAGCTGGGCATAAAAGGTTTAATGGATTCATTAAAAAAAAAGAAAAAGACAGTTTTGACAATTATTGCATCATTAAGTGAAGATATATTTGTATGTTCCAGCATTAGAAATTGCTATTTGTCTTTGCTTCAGTTTTTATTTTTGGCATGCAGGTTGTTAAGCCATCGCTTTTAACACTTAAAAAAATGTACACATCTCAATCATAAATACATAGTTCCTGTGTACATATGAAGCATTTATTCAGTGTTTTATGTAGTATAAGCTGGCATCTTGCAGCACATCCCAGCATGCCATGTCTCTGCAGATAATTATCTTGCCTGCCTTCAGGGGA
>VUQJ01015000.1:11342-24227 GCA_015108635.1 Andinoacara biseriatus | reverse complement strand
CAATGTGTGCGCAGCAAGAGTGAGAGAGATCTCACACCTAAGTTTAGGTATTTTGACCACAATCTTTTCCTGCGTGTAACCAAGTAATTTTGGCGTCTAACCAACAAGCAGAAGTGAAAACAAAAGGAAATCACGTGTGAAACATAAACCACCCACCTACTTGGACACTCTTTAAAACAACCATTTTAAATCCATATTGCAACTTTATAACAGCAAATTACACAATGCTTAATGATGCATTACACTGTACTTATTAACTATTCACAGAATTCTACAAAAATTGCAAGCATCACAACAATGTTTATTGTAAAGCATTACCAATCTGACTGTGTTAAAATGTTTGAATGGTAACCGCACAACATAAAAATGTGTGTATTTGCTATCACACAAACCACGAGCGCACATTTCCGCCAGCTCTCTTAACAGCTTGTACATGTGAGTAGTGATGAGTTTCTTATCTGGGAGAAGCAGCCATCCCCAAACAGCTGCTTGATATACAGTTCTTGAGGATCCTTGACCTGCTAGATAAACTGGAAGAGACGGTTAGATATGCAATGTCAGGAGAAGGGGGGAAGTGTACCTGGCCCCATCCGTTCTGTCTGCCAACTCCAGACAGCCTACACTTTTCATCGAGAGCTGACATTACTTTATTACCCACTCTTCAAGATTGAAGATTCGGGACGCAGATAAGACAGTTTTACAATTAAGTTGGTGTCAGGCAGAAGCGTCATATGCTTTAAGTGATAAATAATGTTTGATATTTGTCACAGCGTCACGTGGTAATGCGAGGTGACGGGCGGAGATTGAGTTATCTGCTTTATGAGGTATATGGTGAAATATAGTATCTGACAGAATTCAAATTTTAAAGCAGGAAATTCAATTAACTTCCAGCTTCTGTTAGCAAATTAGATTGTGAATATTAGCAAGAGTTCCCCCAGGGTGGCCCAGTGAGATGGAGTCGCCTGTGCTCCTCTAGTTTATGTTTAGCTTCTGTTGCACTGAATTCTGAAAAATGTAAAACCGCAAATTCTATTTGATTTTATTTAAATAATTCTGACAAGTAGATTTCATTTTGGTAGTAATATGTTTACTATTTATTATTTTTTTTCTGTTTTTTTGCTAGTTACAGAAAGCAATATGTTCCTATATGTTCTTAGATTTTGCTTTAGAAGACAACTGCTAATCTTCACACTTTACCCCACTGCTATACCAGGGGACATAAAACATTTTATTGATATAATGGCAGTGTAGCTTTGTAAACCCTGACAGGCTATATTCTTCTGCCCTAATAGCACCATCCAACGCTACCTAACAGGAAGCCTCATCTGTCCGCAGTCAGGCTGCGTTCGTGTGCTTGCCGTGATTTAGTGCACTCCTCCAAGGGAGTAGAAATATATCTCTCAGCTGTCCACTAATATCTTTATGCACTCAAGTATGTTGAATGAAGCCATAACATTCTTCAGCGTGACAAATGCTCCATTAGAGTGTATATATTATTTTGACTTTATTCAAGTAAGACATTCTCAAATATTAGTAGTACAATGTCCAACGTCAGATTTGGTAGTGGGTACTGTACCTAAATCCATAAATATGCACTGAGCTTTACATATTTTTTCATTTCTTTCTGTTTTTTTTTTAAAATCTCAAATTAGTCAAACTGTGCTCAGTATGCTGCGGACAGAAAAGAGGAAGAGAAGATGTGTGACCACCTGATTTGCGCCGCTAAACACAGAGACCATGTGACAGCCAACCAGTTAAAGCAGAAAATCGTCAACATCCTCACCAACAAGCACGGTGCCTGGGGCACGCTGGCTCAGAGGTGAGTGCTCACGCTTGAACAAGTTTACCTGCAGACCGACATGTGCGCTGTTAAGTCTTCAAGGATAAACCATAGCCACTCAGTGTTAGGTCCAACCCACAGGACAAAAGTTACCTGGTCACAGTACTCTGCAGTCATAGGGTGGGACCACCAGTTAATGTCATTTTCCCAGGATCCGATAGGGTCAGCAATCGGGTCAGCAAATGCAATTACAGTGCGGAGTGGCTTAATCCTCTGGGGACAGCTGATTGGCCAGTCATCCAGCATACTGTGGTGGAAGAAGGGGGCTGGGGTGTTTCTGCAGCATTGTCCAGGCATTCATTGACCCTCTCAGTAACACAACCCTTCACCTGGTGGTAGTTGCAGCCTTCCCCATGGGCCCTGTTAAAATAACCACTGCCTCTCCTGCTCTGCTGCCTACCTCTCGCTAGCATCCACACGGACCCGTGGGTAGAAGGATCGACAGCTAGTTATTTTAGACAAACAAAAGAGTCACAACGAGCTGTTTGTGTTTTCCTCTGGGCTTAGAGCTGGGAATTACAGATATGACAAAAAGCATGGAATTTTTATAATAGCAGAAGTCTGAGCTTGCTGTGCTGCCGGGAAAGCCTCAGTCAGTTTTTGTGAGGTAAATATCAACAGGCCAGTTGTAGCGATCCACAGTAAGAGTTGACGCAAAATTAAGTCAATAGCAGGCGGTTGAGTTCCAGTTTACACACAAACCACAACTGCCAATTTGCCAAATTTTTTTGCCTCTTTGCTGAAACAGTAGCTTTGAGTTTCTTAGTAAGTTTTAACAACACGATGCAGATGTTCAACAGGGTCTGCTGAGCACAGCTTTGTTTCAGATCCTAAACCAGGTTTGCTGTTAATACAAAAAAAAATGTTGTATTAAAAGTCTGTTAATTAATTTTTATAGCTTTTATTTTATGTTTTTAACTCGTGGTAACATTTCAAGAATTTCCCTCCAAAACAGCAGCTAAATTTGTGTTTTTCATCCCTCTGTTCATGGAACATTGTGCGCTGTAGCCAGTGTAATTATATCAAATGCATGTACATTGACATCACATACTGTAATTTTCTGTTGACACTTCGATTTGTTAGAGGCAGTAATGTGTTGCAATTGCTTCCAGAACAAAGGCAGAAAAACTGACCCTATCCAAACACTTTGTTTAATATTATGTTAATATTTTGACCGTGACTGTGAGGGTTTCAGGGTCCAAGTACAGATTTTCTTAAAACTGACTGAACCTTAACTACCCATGAAAATCTATTGGACTGAATTCTGGGCTCTTGTTCAAATATTTATGGAGCCTCTCTCAGAGGCATGGCATTTGCATTGAAACAAAAGGTTATTGAGCGTGGGTGCATTGTAAATGATACCGCAAAACTTCCAACAAATTCAAATTTAATGGTAACCTGCTGGTGAAGAAAAATGATGCAATATGCTCACAAGCTCAAGGCAGTGTTGCAGTTCAGCAGCTCAGTCTTATTCAATGCTACATTAACTTTCCCATTTATGCTTCTCTTGTAAAATATAAAGCCCTCAAGCATTTTGAGGTGGCTGTCTGTTATTTGTGTGTGTGTGTGTGTGTGTGAGAGAGAGAGTGAGTGAACCTTTAGTTAGTAATGTTTGTTTTCACCCTCTTGCACAGAAATTGCTTTGCCTTTAACTCCTAAGTTCTGCCTGGAGACATGCCAAGGGATATTTATCATTAGTGTAGAATATATTATAAACAAAATTATTCATTGGAAGGCAGTAGTCAGAAACTAAGGCGACTTGTTTATTTATTTTTTATTTTCAAGCATGTTTGCAGCTTTGCTCAATAGATGGCCAAGTATTAGTTTTGTTTATTATTATTATTATTCACAATATCTGCAGCTGTTTTTATTTTGAGTTGTTTCCATCGTAGCAAACAGCGTTAGGACGACAAAAGCGGGAAATGAGGACATAATTTGTGCCAGGCTTTACAACAGCTGCGCTGCGGTCATGTGATCTGACTGAAAAAATACGCAGATCAGACCCTGTGTTGGCCCGTTAGATCCATACTCTGTGCTTGCTTGATGATGAATGTCCTTCTGTATGGAGTCAGCATAGAAAAATCAATAGTCCTCAAATTGAAACAGTATAGGGTTGTATTGATCCGCTGTGCTAAATCAAAATGAGGAGGCTTTGATACATCTCTGCACGACAGCTCCCTACCCAGTAATGACACACTATCAATTTTAGCTTTACACTGATAAATCAAGTTGAAAATTGGATGTCAGAGTTTTTTCCAGGGAGAGAGTGATTTTCCCTGCCCTCTGGTCCCCTCTGCTGTTGACCTCTGAACCCTGCCAGTGGATTATAAAGTTCGGGCTCGTCTAAAGTGAAAGTAGATGTCAAGGCGATGCTGATGAATTCATTGAAGACTAATGCCCACCACTTCTGCAGCGTGGGACCATCGCACTGTGACAGCACAATAAATTCTGTCACTGGTTCTGCAGCTCTCTGCAGTGTTAAACTGCAACTTTAATTTACGCAACAAACTATTTCAAATACACTGTTAGAATAAGACTCGACTCAATGGTCTATTTATTCATTTTATTGCGTGTTATTTTGTTTAAATCCACCATTTAAAGATGTAATTTTAATGCTGGGTTACACTGGCGCACACACACACATACCTCCAGGTCATCTTTAAACTTCATTGGATTTCATGCACCAGAACTATTTCGACACAGTCAACCTAACACAAATGTAAGAGGGAGCTGAAGCATGCAAACCTCCCTTTGTTCCCATGCGGGCATCTGAGTTCAGTAGCATCACTGACAGCTGACGGAGGAGCCTCTGCTGGCCTCCACCGCAGACCTTAACCTTACCTGACTAGTCTATTGATTGTCAACATTTCTTCTGTATAATTACTTTTTTGTAGCAGAAGAGAGAAAGGAAATGTATCGATCTGTGGCGAGGCAGCGAAACAGCCGTTTCCCTTGACTAACAGTGAGTTTCATCTCTGGCACGTGATGAATGGTAACAATCTGCCGTTGGATAATAACTTTGTGATGGAATGAACCTTTTTACTAACAGTGTGCCCCCCAGTATTTGGTCCTTCCTGAAAGGGGTTATCAATTCTAATAGAAATCCACTGCCACGGTGGTGGGGGGGGGAGCACCTTTAGAGGTCCTTAAAGCCTCTCAGGGTTTAAAGTGTGATGACCCCTCTGGGGCAGAAAACAAAAGTCAAGGTCCCCGATTGAGCCTGACTGTATAAACCAAATTTAATCTGGCAACATAAAACATATAATTCAAAGATTTTTTTATTTTTGACACCCGGAGCAGCAAAATTCTTCTCACTGCAGTACATTCTTGTGATTAATCTGAATTATATTGTAAAAATAAGAAAGAGGTGAAGAAATCTTAGAAGCAACTATAAAATAAATGCACCTCTAAGTGTTCATTTTTTAAAATTCTCGTACATGCAGTCTTTAAATGTTTATGTGGCATCCACTCCAGCCAAGCTCTTTCCACTCTCTCTTTAATTTTTCAGTCTACTATCTACATGAATAAAATGCAGCTCTATTTAAACGAGAGGCCGCGTTTCATATTCTTCATTAATCTGATCTTATTTAAAACATGATGCTCCTTTGTTCTTGCGTGCTGCTATCCTCTCTTCTTGCATTCGTTCTTGACCTACACCAGCCTCTCTTCCCTTGGGGCCCTCTTAACCTCGTACACTGTGCTAATTATCCCTGGAAAGAGGCCCATTCACACAATCATCAATTTCAGTGGGCGTAGAAATTGAGCTGGGCATTGCTTCCCTGTGCCACATTTCCAATGAAAGATGGGTTCCAGAAAGCTTTGCGATCCAGGGGAGCTCACGAGCGGTACGCTATGGCTCCTCATCCCTCGTACGTCTGTCTTCATTACGCCAGATGACCTGGAGTTGATCTTGTTGCCGCTGTGCCCTTTCGTCTTTGTCCAATACCCGTTCTTCAGTGTGTTTTCGTTCTATCTCTTAATCAACAAAAGAAAAGTCATATCCAGTAACCAGAAGCATTTGGATCTTCGCTCGGTAACCTTCCGTCTGCGGCAGCCTTTGAGAGCAGTGATGAAAAGCGATGGCGAAATTAAAGAGATGAAAGTATCGAATGCCATTTGCAGCCCTTTGTGATAATCTGATCATGATGTTGGCCATACAGTCACTTAACACTTGGCATCCAAGAGACACACGATCAGACTTGATGTGTTTTTATAGAGGAAATCACTTTGTATTTTTTTTTCTTACTTTATAGCTTTGAAAGCAATAGGCTCATCACCATATGGTTACCAGTCACAACTTCCATGCACAGTGCCCTTATTTTTGCGTTTTTAGTTTTTAAATCTAACAGCAGAATCTAGAAGAATGTCGCACAAGCATGCAAGAAAACAGAGAAGGCACTAGTAAGAAGTGTTTTCATATTTTTTCACTTTGGTTTTCAGTCTTTGCCGGCTGCCGGATGATTTTGATGACGTGTGATGTCCCCATCGTTACAGAGCCACGTGTCTGATATTTTAATGGATGCAAAGGATAGGTTTCAATAAATCAGTATTACATGGGTGAATGAGAACTGACTACTATGACAGAAGGTACAGTAGATAACAAGTGAACTATGCTGTCTGCTTATTTTACTTTTAGCACATTTCTTTTTGCTTCAGTGACACATTTCACACAAATTCCTCGTGCACTTTTTAATTCACATAGTCAGAGCCAGTTAGATCAGCTGAGAGCAAAAGAAAAGACCACTTGTCCTCAGAATTACACTAAAAACTGACATCTGTTCTGTGTGTGTGTGTGTGTGTGTGTGTGTGTGTGTGTGTGTGTGTGTGTGTCAGACAGAAACCAGTCGCTGCTCCTTTGAATAGAATTGTCGCTGATTACTGGTATTTATTATAATTACCCCCTACTCATGTCACCAATGGAAGCTTTTTAAAAGGAGTATAATGGTGTTTTATTGAATCAGCATGTCCCTGTCCTTCCTCCTGACCGCCTCGCAACAAATGCCCTCTGACCATAAATAGAATAAAAAGAAAATCTTCAACCATGAGAAACTCATCTGTCTGCAATTGAGCCCTGTGCAAGTTTTGTGAGCGATCCTGGTTTAAATGGCTGAAAAACATGAAGTTAATTGTTGCGTTTGACAACAGATCGCTGTGGTCACTTATTTCCAAGGCATTATGCGTTTTATGTGTGTCCAGTCCAAGAGATGATCTACTCTGTCAGATTGCAGAAAAGGTTAACGCTGGTTCTGATAGTGTCAGAATATGGAGCTATATAGCTGCAGACCAGTCATGGTGCCCATGCTGACCTGCAGAAAGTGCCAACAATTGACATGTGAGCATCAGAACTGGACCACGGAGCAATGGAAGGTGGTGACCTGCTCTGATGAATCCCATTTATTTTACATCACATGGATGGCCGGGTGTATGTGCATCACTTACCTGGAGAACACCTGGAACCAGGATGCACTATGGGAAGAAGGCAAGCTGGTGGAGGCAGCTTTGGCCAACGTTCTGCTGGGAAACCTTGGGTCCTGCCATTCATGTGGATGTTACTTTGACATGTACCACCTACCTAAGCATTGTTGCAGACCATGCACACCCTTTCATCCATCCATCCATCCATTTTCTTCCGCTTATCCAGGGCCGGGTCGCCGGTGCAGCAGCCTAAGCAGAGAAGCCCAGGCTTCCTTCTCCCCAGCCACCTCCCCCAGCTCATTCAGGGGGACCATTAGACGTTCCCAGGCCAGCCAAGAGATATAATCCCTCCACCGTGTCCTGGGTCTACCCCGGGGCCTCTTCCTCCTCCTTTCATGGAAATAGTATTCCTTGATGGCTGTGGTCTCTTTCAGCAGGATAATAATGGATCAGGAATGGCTTAAGGAGCCTAACAACGAGTTTGAGGTGTTGACTTGGCCTCCAAATTCCCCAGATCTCAGTCCAATCTAGCATATGTGGATGGACAAACAAGTCCGATCTATAGAGGGACCCCCCGCCCCGTAAAGGATCTGTTGCTAACATCTCGGTGCAGATACCACAGCACACCTTCAACGCTCTAGTGGAGTCCATGCCTCGACATAATAATGTGTTCTTTTGTAATGTGTTCCAGCCACCAGCCATATTGATTTTGCTACATATAAGAGGATTTTAATTGTGTGCCTCCTTTTTACTTAAACACCAAATATTCTCCAAATAATCAGAAATATATGAGAAAACTGTGGAGTTTCTGCTGTCCTGTTATAACAGCACCATAAAAAAGATGTCACCCTCAAACCCAATATAAGGCCTGTCTTTTTGTTTGTTTTGGAATGATGTTGTAATTTCTTAGAAACTGTTATCTTATTTTGAATTACGCCTGTTTTCCCTCTGAGCAAACAACTCACATTTCCTGTATACTCAAGTGTTCGATCTACACCTCAAAGACCTCAACACTGGCTCCCTGAGGAAAGATGTCCTTTAAATACATATTTGAAAGAGCAGAGAATAGCCGATAGTCCTCTTACAAATTCATCTTACTGCACTTAGCAAGTCTGAAAGCCGCCGTAAATAATGGCGCTCCCGTTTCCTGTAGGTTATCAGTGCTGGAAAATTAGCTTTTAAAATGCGGTTTGAAATCCATTTGGGTGATTGATGGGTGATGGGACTAATAAATTTTGCCAGTTTCTAGAGGGCCGGCTCACAGCAATTCTTTATGGTTGTCATGAAGCCAGACACATTTGATGCGTAAAATAAAAAAGGTCTCCAGCCAACGCTTAATGAATGCTACTGGGTGGACAATTTGTTACTGAGACAATACGCTATCTTTCTATTAATGACTCTGTGGCTGGATTTGTGTGTTATCACTTATATTAAAAATTGATCACCCGAAGCCTTAAAAAATGAAGAGATTGGTGTTGATGGTTAGGTTCTGCAGTATATTAAACAATACAAATGTGTGCATGCAGTTTCCAAGTGCAATTTTATGTTCACCGCTTTTAAGCCATGGATGTGCTCTTTAGTGTTTCATTGATATTTCATATCCCTGTTGGAGAGCTGCAGCTGGGAGCTCAGCACCGTCCAACAGTGTATCTCCATCAGGAATGCAATCCTCCTGAGCAGTTTTTGGACCACCCTCGGTGAAGGGGAGGTTCCTCCAGCACAGCACTTTGGCACAGTCCAAATCCGGTCCAGCGTTGACCACATAGTGTAGAATATCACAGTTCCTCCTCAACCAGCAGATTTAAACTGAAACCATCTGCACAGGACGAAACAGGCGAGGAGGCCTAAAAACTGCTCGCATCCGACTCATTAATCAGCCGATACAAGTTTGGTTTGTTGGGCATTTTATTGCTGTTAAAGACAAATGAAGGTATTTTGGCACGAACTAAGTTGTACTGTTGTGTAAAATGCAGAAAATGTAGTTAATGCTGTTACAGGGAAATCTTCAAAGTGGCAGATTTATCCCCCACTGGCATCTGCTGTGTATTTGTACTAAGAATTAGGGGGACATAATCTTCAACAGTAATCGCCCAGTTGCCTGCAGTGGATTTACATTTTTCACACTGTGTAATCTTGCATTTACAATATCATTTACGTGGGTGTCTCCTTTCCACCCACTGACATCTCTCTTTTCTTCGGTGAGGCTTTGAGGGAGATTGACAGGGGACAAGCTCAAGGCGTTCAGTGTTGCTTTGCATACAGCAGCTCATGATACTTTGTGCATACAACATGTGCGCACTTGCACACGCACACAAACACACACACATGCTCGATTTTGATTGATACTTAACTGAAACTGAGCTCTTGTTGCTGTCAGAGCCCAGCTAAGTCTCTTGAGCCTCTTGATTTCTGACACTGGTAGATATTATATTTATGGAGCAAGAAAGCTGTATTTTGTGATGTGATCCCCTCTAACACTTTAATCTGTTTAGACTCCTTCAGTACTGCAGCAGGGAAGGGGGCAGAAACTATACAATGAAATAAACGCTTGCCTGCCAGGTTTTTAACGTATCCAGCGCACACAGAAAAAATCTCTGCTTGGATTTGAACACTAAATCTCCCATCCAAGATTTTATTTTGAGCTTTGAGTGGCTGCTTCTAGAATTTTTCTTTTCTTGTAATGCGTAGGTAAAGGCAACATTTTAAATAATACCCTGAAAAGATCTAGTTTATTATAAGATGCACCCCTGCATTTTGACTGGAGTCCGCTGCCCTATTCACCGATAGTGTAGTTGTTAAATTTGTTAACAAAATGAAGTGAAAAGATGCACTACTTCTTCACGTTTGGTTAAAATTGGTATGGCTGATGTAAGAATTTCTTCTTTGTCAGCTATAGGTGATGCATTTTTTTTTGCTTCTCGTTGGTAAAGGTAAATTAAAGCAAGACCTTTTCACGTTTTTTGTGCTGTATTTCCCTCTGAAGGAAACATAAAGGCTTTGAAATAGCTCCAGCTAGCGTGCAGTTGGAATAAGCAGCAGTTAGAAACCTAAAGCTGGTCCCGGTGCTTAATGGTTTGCATTAGCTGCAAGCAATAAAATTATCCCAGGTCCTCACTAATGTTGAAATAATCATTTACAAAGATGGTTACCACATGCTGGAACTGTTTTCTTCTTTAGCCTTTTTTTTTTTTTACCACCCTAATTCGCTGTTATTAATAATGAATAAAAATGCAATTTTCTATTGGGTTGCTCCAGGGCTCTGGGAATCATTTCAATGAATATTTCAGCACATTATTTTAATCATGGCTCCACATACTCAGGGAGGGGGCCTGTTTTATAGGCTCATGCCTCAACCGCCCCGAGACCCCGATCATTAAACTCCACGCTGTCTGCGTTGAGGTTCCTACCTTTGATTTACAAGACTTGTTAAAAAACATTGTAAAAAAAGGAGGCAAGCTGTGCCATTTATACTTGTAATTTGATGCTGTATTTGTTAATGGGAGTACCAGTGATTTATGTGTGCAGCGGCTGCTGTTGCTCCCCGCTGTTCTGATGCTATAGGCATTAGCTGGGCTAACATTAGTGGGCCTCTGCACGCGGGATGCAGAGGCCCAGCCTAATACGTCTGCTATGTGTGGCATGATTTTTCTCCACAATGTTTTCCTCTGATAGAAAAGTGGCTACTGTCCTCAGTCAGTCACTGAGGACTGTTTGGTTTGTCTAACCTGCCTGTCTTCTTGTGTCTCCCATAGTCAGCTGCACGACTTCTGGCGTCTTGACTACTGGGAAGATGACCTGCGGCGACGGCGGAGATTTGTCAGGAACCCATTTGGCTCCACCCACCTAGATGTCATATGCAAGTCACTGCAAGAGTATGGTGAGTTTATCACATCTTTATGGAGCGTGTGTGTGTGTGTGTGTGTGTGTGTGTTTTTAATTTCATAATTAGGGCACTAAAATTCCCATCCAGCTTTACCCTTTTTAAATGCTGAATTTCAATGTTGCCATTAATGCATTTTTGAGGAAGGATTAAAGTTAGCCCCCGCTTGTCCATATAGTTTAACATATTGCTTAGGAGAAGCTTTATTGGTAACATTATTTACGAGTCCTGTGAATTGAACATGACACATCCATTTTACTGCGCTTTTTATTATCATTGCAACACATACTCCACAGCAAATTGGCTCTCCCTCTTTTTTTTTATTATTTTCTTCTTTGCGCCTCAAACTTTCCTTATTGACCGAGGCAGTCTCGCAGTAGTGCCCACCACTTTTTGTCGTTTTTTTTTTTTCTTTATATTCTGCCACACCGACTTTTAAAAGCCACTCAGTACTGTTAAAATCCCTCTGCAATTCTTTCCAGCCTGTAATTGAATAGCAGCGCAGATGTTTAATGGTGCAAGTTTGAATGTATGAAATTAATAGAGTAAGGCCCATTTTAAATTTATAGAAAACAGAAAGCGGGCGACACGTTGTGGTCAGCAAAGCCTGTTAATGACGGTTGCAGACACATGCACGATCACGATGATGTTCGCTGACATTGTGTGTCCGTTTTGAGCTACTGAAGCGGCCCGCTGGCTGGGTTCAGGATGTCGTCTGGCTACTTTCAGCTCTGTCATGGCTGCTGTAGGATCTGCTTGATGGCATCTCTGCACGTGAACAGATGCTAGCTGCTGCTTCAGTGGAAGGTGGTCCACACATGTAGAAATAACATCTTTTGAATGAGATTTTATTGTGGTCCAATTATTCATTTTGCAAGTACAAACTAATTTTGTGGCTCTTCAGCGATGTATTGATTTCACTGTAGGAATGACTCAAATAAACAAATGTTACTTTAGTCGTTTTTAATCTACTTAAAAATATCTAAAAGCTTTTAAGAGCCTTGATGAAGAGATTGCATTGTGTTGCATCAACTCTGCCTACCAACAAATAACGTAGCACTATTCCTGTAACAGATCAGAACAAATTCTTCAACAATAAACTCTCCTCCCACTCCCCTCCACCCAACACTGCCATTTACTGTATTTCTTTCTTTAAAAAATTAAGAAAAAAATAAAGATTAATTTACTTTAGTTAAAAAAAAAAGCAAAAAACAAAGGAAAACCTCTTCTGGATGACCTATATTGTGGAAATCCTTTATTTATTTATTAATTTGTCACACTCCACAATGTAGCTGCTTTATTGCCCCGGGCAGCACGTGAGCCAGTGCCGTGAACTTTCCTTGTTATTTACTTCATTGGTTCACCAGAATGTATTTTGGAGCGTTCGGTTTTCTTTCTGCAATTTGACATTAGAGCCTCAGTGCGGTTGACTGAAGACTTGTTGAAGTCCTGCTGGCATGCGGCGGTTTTAATGAGCGGAATAATGTATAAACTTGTCAAGTGAAAGGGATCGCCTGCGGTCGGATGGCCCTCGTGCTCTCCATGAGAGGTGCGCTGCACTTTCAGGCTGTTTCCAGCAGGCTTTGATGTGGTTGCGCAGTGGAGGCCAGGTTTTTGTTATGAGTTAAAATGAGAAACCTTTTGTTCTTTGTTAGAGCTTCAGCAGGTTTTGTTGGCAGTGACAGTTGGCAGTTTTTTCTTTTTTTTTTTTTTTTTTTTTTTTTTTTTTTTTTTTTTTTTTTTTTTTTTT
>VUQJ01014998.1:3117-13928 GCA_015108635.1 Andinoacara biseriatus | reverse complement strand
CAAATTAATACCCCCCCCCCCCCCCCCAAACAGATATCGTTCCCTTTTTGCCTTCAAACCTTTGTGTAAATAATGAACATTTCTCAGAATACTTTCACTCCATGTTGCCCTGCACATAAAAACCTACAGAATTGTTTATCACCGCAGGTCTCTGTAGAGATAGTTTGTTCTGCCACAAATTATTTTAACAGAAACAATAAATCTGTGGCGCCAAGCCTCTTTTTCATGTTCATGTGCTCGTTCATTGACGACAACACGTCTTACTTGCAATGCAGGCGCACCTGTGACGCAGGAGAACAAAACTGGTTCTATAATACTGTATGTATTATAAATGTTGTTCTTTTTCAGTTTGAGCTGAATATCAGACATTTATCTCTTTTCCCAGTGGTATTTATAATTTGTGTGCGTGTTCAGTGGGCTCGCTAAACTGCACAACAGCACTGTGACTGTGAGCAGAGGTTTCTGCAACAAGGTGAGCAGCCACCCACCTGCAGAATTTTGTTAATGCAATAATCTTACATGTGCCGTGGCATTGTTGGTCTTTATTTGTGTTCAAGTTTCACCTTTTGAATTGAATGTTTAGTGCAGTCAGGCGCTTGACAAGTTTCAGAAGTCCCTGATAGTATCTATTCTCAAATATTCCCTAATGTTCCTTAATATTCTGCAGCACTTACACCAACATTATAGTACGACCACAGTGTGAGTTTAGGGTAAGCGTGCATACACGCACCACCCCTCATGTCTCTATATGTTAACAACAACCATTAAAACAATGTGGGCTGCAGTAATGATGATCAATGTTAGTGGTTCCATAGTATAGTGGTTTACACACTCACTGAACAAACACACTCCGTACTTTGATCCCAGGACACCTGTTGTGGTGACCCTTTGTGAATAAGGGAGCAGCTGAAGGTAGTTTTTCTACTGTAAAATTTATTGTTATTAGTGCACTAATTGGAGTATCCTAATTGAGACATGGGGTCTTAAGTGTTACCCTTTGGTTAATTGCATCAAATGAAAACTGCAGTGGTGCATGTGCAACAAAGGTGTCTATTGCACAGTTATGTGTGCTCCTTCATCCAGTATATTTTCTGCAGTATTTTAATGGTGTAACATTTGTTGTCGGGAATGTATTTAATTATTTTAACTGGGGGGGGCGGCTTTACAGCTTTATAGTTGATCCACATGTGTTGTCTCACCAAAAAAAAGAAAAAAAAGAAAAGTGAAAGCGAGAGAAAAGAAAGCTCCACATGGTGCAAATGACACTGGGGCAGCAATCTGAGCTAAACCTTATAGTACCTCTATCATGACAAACCACAGCAATAAGGAGTCAATCTCCCTCTCTCTTCCCCTCTGCGCACCCACCCTCTCAGCACGGATGCACCCGGTAAGCGGTGACTGATCACACTGAGAGCGCCTCACTGGGATGTTCGGAACAATTACCTCTGCCTCGCTGCCACTCAGGACCCCTCAGGTGAAGTCATTATCTTAACCAGAGACTGCTCACTACAGTCACAATTAATTCACATTAGCAGTGGCGCTCGGGCCACCAGGGCCATTTGAATGCATGCCTCCAATTACGCTCATTACTGGACAAGGCAAGGTTCTCGAAATTGGGACTTTTTCATTCCTCTTGCACAGCAACTACAAAGCACATGGGTGCTTTTGGGGCTCTGCCATACAAAAGAAATGTAATGGTTGATAAAGTTTTAATGGTAGGTGTACGGCTAGAAGTTAGAAGTGTAATCTTCAGATTCAAAGGAGTAATTCGCTTCATTTGCTATTTCAATCCCTCTTGCAGAGGAAGGGGATATCTTTTAATGAGTCATTTCCACTCCACTGGGCCTGTAAATCAGAATTCAGGATGAGTAGTTTTGAGAAGAATATTTCCGCGCGTAAAAGAGCAGGTATCATATATCCTGGTGATTTTGATCCAAGCCAGTAACTTTATTTCACTGTGCAGTCATAAATTACCTCATATTCAATCATTAAATACCTGCACAGAAGATTTGGCACTGATGGGTTCTCTCTATTTGATGTAGCCTCTTTTTTGTGTCTAATTCTTTCAGCATTAGGATGAATGATAAACAATGAATCCAAAGACAACTGATCTGATTTTTACGGTAAAAGTGACATTTTTTTTCCCTTTACATCAAACCCGATCAGTTCAGCTCTTATTAAACCAAATGACTAACTCTGCTTCTTTAAATGGGGCTTTGGATCTATGGGAAGGCATTTGATGATGACACTGCTAAAAAATGTCACAGTAGCAGGTTATCATTTGTCTGGGAAGTTCACATCTTAGTTTATCAGAAGGCAGAAACTAGGAAGATAAGACTGGGAATAATTTATCACATCTGGTTTATTAAACCATCTTTCCTAACTTCTTCCATCCATCCATCAAAATGGAAAATCGGGCAGCAATTTATTCAAATGTGCAATGGAAATACTGTTCATACGGTAAAACAGAGTTTGCACAATTCTAATGACCTTGAAAGTCAATATTTGGCACGACCTTCATGTCTTTCAATGAGACTTCAGTGGAAAATCATGGATCAAGTAAAGAGCCAGATACATCTCTCAGGTCCTGCCTCAGGTCTTTGTTACATTCTTTCTTGTTTTTTCCGTTCACATACTGTCCTGTTGATAGCTTTTTAGGCCCGACACATCACATTCTTTTGTCCTCCACTTGTCCAGTTTCCTCAGAGATTTTAAGAACACAATGCGCACCATGCTGAGATATGCCACATTTTCAGCTAATAGCTCTTTTGGACTCACATTGATGGTGCAAGAATACTATTTTAAGCCTGTCAAACTGTGTAATTTTGGCATTTTATTAGATTCAGGTAAATGAATTTGAACAAATTATATGTTTGTTGTGTCAGGTTGCTATTACAGTTTAAAAAGGAGTCTTTGTTGTCTCTTATTTGTTGTCTCAACATTGTTTTTTCTTTTGGGTTGCTGCCTTTTTTATGCTTCAGTGATTCATTCATTCATGCAGAATAGAATTATTGCTCCTTGAAAACAAAATATGAAGAAAAAAGGGAGAAGCTCAAGACTTTAACATAATATTGTATAATAAAGGCTTCCTAACACATTTTGCACCAAACCAGCCTTCCTTCTACCTTATAGAAGGTCTCTAACTCTACATAACAATATTTAAATTAAATATAAGAGCAAGAAATTGGAAATTTTTCATTCACATTCAAAGAGACCGCACCAAAATGCGTTGCTCTAAGACGTACCTCAAAAAAGGTGTAAAGGGGGGTCTGTGGAGCTACAGTAACAAGGAATCCAGACCAAAGCAGTGTAGTTCTACTTTATATAGACCACAAGTGAATTACATATGAAAAGGAAGGATTTTAAAGCATATTTGCCCTTTAAGTAAAAATGATAAGTAAACAGAGAACAGAACTAAAGGATCAGCTCATTGTTACCAATACTTGATCCTGCTCTTTGGGTCAGTACTGAAAGGATCCAATTATCAGATCCATATAACCAAGTACTGTTCATTGAATGAGCATAAATTTATTTAAGTCAACAAATGTACACAGATGGAAAACAAGTGTCAGAAATGGACATATTGTGGATTCTGTGGGTTAACAGATCAGTTCTCTGAAAGAGGTAATTGTGCAAACAGAAAAAGCCAACTTTATCCCCACTGTGGTAAAATCCCTATCCAAAGTGGATGGAAAATAGTTTTGTTTAAGGTTAACGTTTCAGGGAAGAAAAGCAAACACAAGTTGAGGTAGGTATATTTAAAACAAAACCAAACCAAACCAAACCAAAAAAAAATCTTTTTTTTCACAAGAATTTCACACATTCGGAGTCATTTCTTTTATTGCACTTACAGGAAGGTACGTAGCAAGTTGTCGTCAGCTCAAGTAACACAATCTTTGCTTGGCACAACAGAGCAGAGGACTCACATATAAACACATACATGGTGAAAAAGAAAGAGATCTGCTGAACTGCAACAGAAGCTCTCACACCAGTCTGAAACGAGTGCACATCATTCAGCAAATAACATTTGGTTTTTGGGGGCTAAAAAACTGATGTCTCCCATCTTGCTTTTACAGCACGCAGTAGGAGGTCACTCTTGTGGGGGAGGGCAAGGAGTTTCAAAGGGAGACATTCACATGTACTAACATGCATGCACAACCAGTACACAGAACAGAGGAGCTTGGAAAAGAACACACAGGGAATATGACTTAATTCACTACAAAGTGCTGTTACTTATTTCTGCAGCCACCAACCACTTTGTTAGGTTCACATGTTCAAGTGTTTGTTAATCAGCCAGTTACATGGAAGCAATTCAGTGCATTTAGGCTTGTAGAAACGGTCAAGATGATCTGTTATAGTTCAAATTGAGCATCAGAATGAGGATGAAAAGTGATTTAAGTGAACATGGCGTGGTTGTTGTCACCAGACAGGCTGCTCAGAGATCTTCAGAAACTGCTGATCTGCTGGGATTTTCCCCCACACCGATCTCTAGAATTTACAGAGAATGGTCTGAAAAAGAGAAAATATCTACTGAGCAGCAGTTCTCTCGGTGAAAATGCCTGGTTGATGCCACAGGTCAGAGAAGTATAAACGGACTGGCTCAAGTTCATAAGCAGGCCACACTCGTTTCAGCCAAGGTATACAGAAGAGAAGCTCTAAATGCACAACATGCTGAACCTTGAAGCAGATGGGCTACAGCAGCAGAAGACCACACCCAGTGCCACTCCTGTTAGCCAAGAACAGGAAAAAGAGGCTATAATTTGAACAGATTCTCTAAAGTTGGACAAAAGAAGAGTGGGAAAATGTTGCCTGGTCTGATTAGTTTCTTGCTGCTACATTCAGATGATAGGGTCAGAGTGTGGCATAAACCCTGAAAGCATGGATCTATGCTGCCTTGTATCAATGATTCAGGCTAGTAATGATGTGGGGGGTATCTTCTTGTCACGCTTTGGGTCCCTTAGCAAACTAAGCATTGTTTAAATTCCCAAAAAACAGTACCAGAAAAATGTATCTAATTAAGTGCCCAATGAGTACATTTGCATAGCAAATAGAAGTTGCTGCTAAACTAATAGTTTAATCTCCTTATCTAACCTGGCTGTCTTTACACATACACCAAACCACAGCTATTGTAATCACAGAGTACCAAAAGATTTATCAAAAGTAATCTGTCCTACTGCTATGAATGTTCAATCAAAAATGCTTCTGTATGTCATTCTAAGAGCATAGACAAATGTGAAAATGTTTTGTTTTTGTTTTGTCATTTAATTTTATGACCTGTTGGAGTATGAAGCTATTTAAATTGTTTAGTGGCGAGTGATCTCTTGAAGTGTGTGTGTTGGGTTTTGGACCATATTCCAATCACTCCTACCAGACATATCAATTAAGGAAACGTATTCTCCTAATTGCAAAGCGTGTAAACAAGGCCATTCCTCAGAAATACCTAATGAGGAAAATATATATAGACATGATGAATATCTGCAGAGGCAACTTCTGAACCGGGATTTCACTAACCTCCATCCTGAACAGATATTAAATGCAAAATATGAATGTTTTCATGGTTAAGTGAATACAATGTTCATATTCAGTCACTAAATGCTAATTGATTGCTGTATTTCGTTATTGTGTTACACTTTTTATGTTCTCTTTTATGGAAGTGCAGAATTTTCAATTTCATCTTCTTTTATTTCCTCATTGTGAATGCGTGTGTTCGGGTGAAAAGCATTACAAGTACAAGCTGATTGCATTGGTCAAATATTACCGCCTTGCTTTGCGTTTTATTGTGTTCTTCAGTTCAGACTGATTTTTCCTTGTACTGTACACTCACCCAAGTCTACGCTCAGGACAATGTAATCACACTAATCAATGTGCTGTCTGCAGTCATATCTCTCTGATTAAAAGCACTGCTGTGGAGATGGCATTGGCAAGGGTAAGCCAAAGTTTGTAGTGGCTCTTCAAGTGTGTTTCATTTAACCAGACTATTGATACAAAGAGTGCTAATTGTACTTTGGCTTGTTGCATTACTACATTTATGATTTCCATCACCAGGGTTGCGGGGGAAAATGCTCAGAATTTCCTTTTTCTGGCTTCAGGCTCCAGGTCTTTTGAAGAGATACCAGGATGTTTCCCGGCAACGTTCAGGCATTCATAGGCGCAAGGTAGCTTGGGATACCATGGAGTTGCCTAGTCAACTGAAAGCCCTAATTTCTCCAACTTTTCCTGGGTCCATGAGCAGTGGTGAATGACTGCCAGGTGGTCATCACTAAGCCTCTTTGCGTGGGCTTGGCAGCAGGCTCCTTATCAGTGGCATGCCCAAACTAGCCAAGCGTTGCCAACAAATGACTTGTTCCTATATTTAGAGAGTTTTCAGACCTATCTAGCAACTTTTTTTTTAAAGCAACTAGCAACTCATATACTGAATTTTTCTGATTTTATTGAAGACTTTTGGAGATTGCATGTGAAAGTACCAATTGTTTTGCAATTATTGTTACTGAGCCCCTCCCTGTCCCAAAGCAATGACAGGCAGTTAGTCTCACCGCAGCCTCCAGTGTTGCCAACTTAGCGACTGTCTCTAGATTTAGCGACGTTTCAGACCCCCTTTAGCGACAGTTTTTTCAAAAAGCTACTAGTGACAAATTTAACGACTTTCTCCGGTGGCATCTGCAACTTTTGGAGAGTTTTGGAGACAGACCGGAAAACTGAAATCCTCCGCTGTCTCCATGATTTGTGTAAATACAGCCTTCGTACTGCGTCCCTTCATACGCTTTTCGTTCTCAATGTGCGTGCTGAATAGTACATGATGGTCCTATTCACGCATGATTTTGTGGGGCTACAGAAACCAAAATGCCCACCAGTGTGAAACTGGGGGATAAGAAGAGGAAAAAGGGAGCTTGAAGGACAATTTTGGACTTCTCATTGAACATAAAATTCCAGGAGCTGTGAGAGGAGTGGAGAAAAAAAAACTACAGTTCCCAGCAAAATTATGTTGCCGTTGTCATGGTTAGTGGCTTGCATTAAAAACGTGATAGTTCATGCTGACAATGTATAGTCTAACATAGGAAGTGCTGTTAGTGGCTGATTGGATCGATAAAACACGTGGATTATAATGTTTTTGTTGTGTACATTTTTTACGTGATTTCTACAAACCCATTAGTGGAAGGAAATGGTGCTCTGGGACACACTGAATTTATGATATGTAAGTGTAAGTCTTATGGTTTATATGCAAAAAGAATTATTGCTCTGTTGATCTAATAATGGCTGAATTAGAGTTATGCGTTGGTCCTACGTACATAACCAGAAATCTCCTCTCAACCCTACGCTGTAACATACAACACAACCTGACGTGCACCTCTTGAGTTTGAATTGTAACTACAGGTCAGGTCGATGCAGCTCACAAGGATTGTGATTACCACGTAGGCCAATTAAGTAGCATTTAATTAGCATTAGCAAACTAATTAACAACAGTATTTCAGAACGCTGAAATCTGGGATCATGGTTACAAATGAGAATTTGTTTGCCTGATTGTTTGATTTTATGCCTTATTTTTCTAAGTTGCATTTTCATTGATGTGTTATTTTTGTGCTTCTGTTAACTTTTAAGAGCCCGAACTGACATGTTTAAAGGACTAGTTGTATTTAATAAATTACATTATTGTGATACTTAGAGTTACAAAATGAGAGTCACAGTGCTTTCCAACGTGGCCAGAGGGAAGCCAGGCCTAGAAGATGCACAACATACATCTCGTGGTTTTGTATATTTCTGTATTGCAGTTGGTTAACACTAAAGAACCAGAGATCCAATACTGTCTCCTCTCACATCATTTCATGTCAGAAGTATTTCATGTCAGAAGTCCACAAGGATGAATCCAAACCTCCATCCCACGGTTATTATAGTTGTGAAAATGAACGAAATAACGAAAACTGAAATTGAAAAAACATTGTCGTTAACTGAAATAAATAAAAACTATATTTAAAAGGAAAAAACGATAACTAACTAAAAGTGTATTGTGAGTTGCATGTCTGTACGTGCGCTCAGTGCAAAGACCGCAAAGACCCTGAGAGTCTAAGGAGCATCTAACCAAGCTAGCTCCAACACAGAAACCGCTTCAGCCTCAACATCAGGATGCAGCTGGATTTGACCTTTGACTCCTTCAAAGAGTTTGTTTTGGTCAAACACCACGAGTAGGTGTCGATAATCTACTGCATTGACGCTGAAGTTTATTGTAGAGTTTATTGACTTTTGGAGTTCATACTTTTCTAAAACTAAGCATGAAACCAAAAATCAAAACTAATAAAAATGAGCAAAACCAGCCTGAAAACTAATTAAAACTAACTGAATTAGAAAAAAAGTTAAAACTAACTAAAACTAAACTATAATGTATAATCCAAAACTGCTCCATCCAGACTTCAGTGTGCCTGCTGGTTCCTTGCGATTGCGTGGACTCATCCATGAGACATAACATTACAAGGACACCAAATATAGGCAGACTTCATGCAGATTTGGAAAAAAGTATAATTGGAATGACTACTCAAATGTGCTGTTTACAGCTTTGCAGATCAATGTTGGCAAGCAGACATAATACCCCGACTGAGCTCCTTGTCCAATTTATTAGAGTGAGCCCAGACACCACTGTTTAGTATTTGGTATCATCTCACATCTTGAGGCAATAGGTGATGGTAGGAACACAGAGAGCAGGAAATCTAAAATTTATATTTATGCTTGGCTCTCTCGTCACCATCAAACGGGTGGTAAAATGCAAGAGACAGCTGTTCCTCATTAATCCCCTCATTGAGTGTAGATGACCAAAGGGCCATGAGTATCCACCAAAGGCAACCAGATTATAATAAAGTCAAACCCCTCTACAGGAGATTGGTGTCAGGTTTATGCATTAAGGTGAGCCCAGCTATCTTTAGCCTGTATCTCCTTAATTTGCTAATCAGACAGGCCGAGGCGTCCACTTTGACTGCTGGCGTATTCAAAAAGCACTGGAACCCTGTTGCTCCACAAAAACTCAATAGGCCCTGTGGGCCCAGCCTGGATTGGGCCCATGAGTAAAGGCCTGACCAACAAGAGTTCACGCACAAACCACTTCCCCACGCAACCAGGTGGGGGGCAAGGTAGATTAGTCTCTTCTTTCTTTCTCAAATTAATCCAAAAATAGTTTAATATTTTTACTTCAGCAATGACCATTTCCAAACTAATGAAAACTGATGAAACAACACCTGCTCCTCCCTCCCACAGTGTCCCTTTCATCAAATGAATTCTCTTTCATATTAACTAATCAACTTGGGAGAGGGAATACTTTCACTCGTACTAGGAGATGAGAATGAAACATGCTACTGTATAATTCATGGCATTTGATCCCCCCCCCCCCAACTTAATTTTCTATTCACCTACTGCTACACTTGCACTCTTGGCAGTCTCCAAATATTACAAGACTCTCATTTGAATGTTGTGTAACATGAATAATTAATTTAGGATGTTTACTGGGATAATAATGGCAGCAGGTGTTGCGCCTGTCTCCTGCTATTCTCGGTATCTTCTTTGTCAAAGTGACTCATATTTATATATTTCTTTATTTGTTGGGAGAGACTGCACACTTAATCATTTCCATTCCACTGTGCAGAGATAACTTCAGTGCAGACTCCCACAACACATTGGTGTTTGTCTGTGATTGAGCTGTTGTCATGGCTACCTGGGTGTTCAATAGATACCGGGCTGGACGGGAGAGACTCTCTCCACTTCTCACAGCACTATAATTAAACACAATTTAGAGCAAACCGCAGCGTTAATCTCTTGTGGTGTGGCTGAGGTGCTTGTGGACAGAGCAGAGACGTGCAGAGTGTGTGCCCGCCAACGCAACAGGACGGGAACATGGCGACGGCATGGCTTCAAGAATAAATGGATGTTGAATTTTTCCAGCTGCTAAATACAGACGAGAGTGATATTGATCATTTGTTTGCATTCCAGATCCATATCTCAGTGGCTTTCTGGATCAAACCTTCAGCTTATTCAAGTGTGCTAAATCAATGGTTCAATCCTGCTTCAATCTTTGAAATATTTCAAGGATTGGGTGTCAAACATACAGCTGATGGGCCAGAATGGACCCACCAAAGGGTTCAGTCCAACCCATCGGATGGCTGTACAAAGTGTAAACAGAGAAGGACATCATTTTTATACATTTCACTGTGTTTTGCACCAATAAGCACATTAATGTGGTAGTTCCTTCAGCCCACCTTCTTTTTAATGGCCTATAGGGGGTATCATCACCCTTGATCTGTGACCTCAGGAAACACTGCCCTGATAAGTTTATGGTCTTATTTAATACTTTCATGTGTTACTGAATACAGTACGATCATTTCATAAATGATTCTGTCCACTGTCTCTGGTTTTAAAGTATCAAACAAAGGTTAAGGCCTCAGAACAGGACTTCACTATGCAGCGAGTGTTGGTCCTGTGACTACGTCCAACACTTAAAGTCTGTGGTTAAGCTGTTAAAAAAAGAGATCAAGGCTGCTCATTCGGTGTTTTATAATGTGTTCAGCTATTATTGCTTTCAGTCAGTTTCTGTCATAGTTGAATTTTAATGTGTTTCGTTTTCTTGTAGAACACCGTGTAGATGCGTTCTTCAGGGTAAAATCATGTTTACTGAAGTATGTTGAGTCAAAAATGTATAATGAGTGAGACAGAAATCCTTTTTGAATTATGTAGCTCACATGGCAGACATTTCAGAATACAAAGCTTGCTCAGATAATCCCCAATGAAATAAATAACCCCCCCCCCCCCCAAAATAAAAAAAACATTTTCTTTTTTAA
>VUQJ01014996.1:15201-34469 GCA_015108635.1 Andinoacara biseriatus | reverse complement strand
CCAAAGGGAAAAAAGGGGAAAAAAAAAAAAAAAAAAAGCTGCTGAGATGATCAGTTCCAGGTGGCAATCATCATACCAAACACAGCAATATTACAAGGTACTGTAAAACTATCAGAGTCAAAAGGTGAACAGCCCTGAAAGCACATGATGCAGTTGCTTAGGAAGGAGGCAAAAACACTGAGGTTTATTTAAGGTCACACTGTTCGGCTGTTCAATCTTATAGCTTTATCAAATAAAAAAAATAAACTGCTGAAATCTCCTTACAGGTAAGAACTTACATTTTCTGATGGTTCTCATCAGTGAAATACAAAAGTCTCGCAATGTGGAAGGCCAGCTCTGATGCATACTGGAGGAAGAGGAGTACCAGGCCCACACGACTTAAACTAGACAGAAAGGAGACACAAAGCTGAGAGATCAGGTGATGAAAGGAAATCAGAGCAGCAACAGGATCTTGCAGCTCAGCAGTCACAATGAAATGCCCCTGAACACTTATAAACATCATCTAAATGAACAGAATCACCAATAAAGTTCGATCTGACTTAGCCGCAAAATAATGGAAGTTAAACTTCCACCACCACCATCTTTACTGTGGCTCCCTCACAGATTTCAATTCAGGATTCTCGGAGAGCAGTGTCACATGAAGCCACTAAAATGGGTAGTACAGTCAAATCTGCTGCTGTAGGGAATTTAAAGACCTTGAAATGAATGAAATATTGTATAATAATAATAATAATAATAATGATAATATTTTATACTTTATAATATATTAACCTAAACACCAGCATTTAAAAGCTCTTTTAAATATATTGGTCAGTGGGAAACTTACTTTAACAAATAGGCTACAGAGATGTGGAGCAAATACAGGCAGATGTACTGGAGCTGGCGAGAAATCTCCTCCTGCAAAACAAACAGCCGCAAATGTTTTTAAAGTTTGACGACCCTGACACACACACACATGCATTGTCTCTCTCTCACACTCACACACACTCCCTTCCCCACTATGTCTAATGCACATGCAGAATATACATGAGCCCAAATATAAACAGCGCTTATCTAATCACACTTTAGAACTCTTCCAGCTTCAAGGGCCCTCCTACTGACCTTGCGTACTTTCTGGAAATAGAGCTCTGGCAAAGCATGGAGCCAATAGGCCAGCTGAGTGAGGTAGAAAAACTTCACCTGAAACCTAGACCGGAAATACACAATCAGAGAGAGAAAGGGGAACAATAAGCAAGCACATATCATCTACATCCTGCCTCACTGATGCAGGTTCTGTCTTGGTTTTACTACCCCTCCCCCAAGAGGGGGAAAGGGGTATTGTTTTTGGTATGTCTGGTTGCTTTTTCCAAATTTGCACAAAAGATGGCCAGTGACCCCCCAGATCACCTGGTTAATATTTCTTTTTAACCGTAATTGGGTCAAGGTTTAAAAAATAAATAAATAAATAAAAATCCCCATCTTTGACCCTCTGGAGTTGACGTGACATTGTAGATTTACCTTTTTCTAAATCGTGTTTGTGATTTTTTATTTATTTATTTTTATAGCTCCAATGATTTATACAGTATGTCAAAAAATAACTACAATCACACATGTGAGGTTGTGCTGAAAAAAGAAATTATACCAAATAAGGCAAAGTAAACAGTTTTTAAGGTGAACTATATTTTATATTTGGTAGAACTAGTGCCAAACTGACCATTTGGATTCGATCCAGATTCTGGAGTTGCCGGCTACTTGAATTTAGCATGGGAAACTCCATTTAATGGATATTTTTGGACATATCTCAGCATTTAAATCAGCTAAAAAGTGCCTAAAGATGTATGTAACAGTTTTACAAACTGTGTTTCTTGAGGTTTACAGTGTGACTAATAAGTTCATCGTTAAGCCCCTCTGCAACCCCTGCTCCCCTTGCAGTGGCAGTGCTGGAGTCTTTGAGTGTTGCCTGGGTTTAACTACTGATTGTCTACATCTGGTGAGGTGTGGATAAAGGCATGCCTGAGCTGAGCTTGGAGGGGAGACGCCACTTGATGCCAGACCTCATCATACTGTCTGGACTGAGATCATTAAGTCATTTAAAATAAACGCCAATGTTTTTACAAACTCTGGTGTCAGTCTCCACTTTGTGTTTCCGCTTTGGAGCTGGGTTTAACATTAATGAATCGATTACCAGAAGGAAAATCTGGAAAATTGTTAACATTTGTTTGAAAGGCATGAACAAAGGTGTGCTGCTGCTTTTCAAATGTGAATAGTTGCAGTTTTTTTTTTTTGTTTTGGTTTTTGAAAGAAAATTAGGACCAGATGTTGGCCAGAAATAACAAAAAAAAATAATGCAATGCATAAATTTATGTCAATTAAAGTAACAAAGACTCTTTGCCTTAACTGTCTGCAGATCAGTTGTGCGTAGGTGCACAGTCATCCAAAAAAGCCTCAGATTGCTGTATCAATATTGTGGCTCACTACTAATAAAAGGTGATATTTGTTAGCAGTGGTTTTGTGGTTAAATTAATATATACCTGAGATGTACATGGGGGTAGTTCTCCCAAAGGCTGCTGGGATGCAGGAGATATCCTTCCTGTGTGAAGAAATTAGAACACTGAGAGGCCTTAATATTATTATCCGTGTGTGTGTGTGTTTGTGTCTGTGTCTGTTTTAAAAATATGTATGGCATTTCCTTAACTAGGAAGTTGTTGCTTGAATGCAGTCTCACTCACTGTAATGAGGATGTAGAAACTCCACACACTAGACACCAAGTGAAACACACAAAGTTGACCCGACTCATTAAACTTGGTGTTCTTGCTCTTGGAGAGGTGAAGACGTCGGTTCACTTTCTGCAACATGAACCATAACAACAGATCGTGTGAATGAGGTTAGATCCGGGGATAATGGGTGGCATGTCAACTCTGCCATTGTCATGCACAAGGAAGTGTTACGGGAATACTGTAAGCAGGACACACAAAAAAAAAACATGGCAGAAGCTATTTATGGCTGCCACCTTAAAACACTTCCCTGAAGAAGTATTCCTTTCAAGACATGTTGGAAACTGTGTTGGTGATGTTAAAATAAAACCTCGATTGTTCTTGCTGGTCTATTTCTAAACAATGTTTCATGGGATTCTAGTTTAAGATGGATCGAACTCTGCCTCCAGTTTCCCCTCAAACTCGAGCCAAAGAGCACTGAAGCAACAACAGCCCGCTTAAACTAGTTTTAATAACAGTCATATTTTTTCATGTGGTTTGTTTCAAACTGACACACTGAGAGCATTTGGATGCAACCACCATGAGATGAAACAGCACATATCCTGTTTCAGTATGCAGCGTGTCCATTTTTTTTTTTTTTTTTTATAATAGCAATAATCTATTTTGGAACCTTAAACAGGCAAAGACTGTGAAATAATCAAAATCTGAGTGTCTACACTGTAAACAATGATATTCAGAGTACTTTAAAAAATATTTGTTAGTCTTGGAAAGATTTATGTCATTTAGTACAAGTTATGGGAAAAATTAAGGGCTAAATGAATGAGCTGCCATTTCAAATTAACTGGATCCTAAGCTATAGTGTTTTAGTACCTCCAACAAATGAATAGAACATTTATATAATGGTTAATGAATATTTATGTGGGTTTTAATGCAGTCGTTCTTTCATGGAAATGGGTGCCAAATGGCACTTACTTTCCAAGAACCTTTCTACTAAATAATCCAAAAAAAAAAAATCTACACACCCATAACAAAAAATCTTTTCCCTCATTTTAATCACCAACTCGGTGATGTTTTTGTCTACCATTTCAGACAAAAGGCCACAAAAGTGAGGCATTGTGAAACAGTGAAAAGAGGCTCACATCCAGAAGATACTCCTGCACTACTGCGTGGAGGATGATGGCAATGAAGAAATAGAACAGGATGGTGGCACAGTCCTTCCATCCATAATGGTACAACGTCACCTCTCCCTCTAAGCACATACAGGAGGAGTAAAACACACACAGTTGTTATTCATCAGGGGTGTGTTAAACATCCTGGAAGAACATCCAGCTACAATAATATGTAGAGCCTGAATGGAGAAAAAAAAAATGTTTTAAATCAATATTAGGCTCTTCATACCTGATGATAGTGTGGTGACATTGTACTGAGGCTGAATGAACAGTATGGCCGTCTTTGCTGTTGCCTGAAAATTAGATGAGACATGATCAGCAGCATAGTTTAGTGAACCTGTCTGAATGCAACCTCAAAAAACTGGGCTTCAAAGCAGAGCCAATACAAGTCAGTTTTTCCTTCATAAACGATTTTTGACAACCGTCACCCCCATCACCTTACAGTGTTGTAGTTTGGTTTATCAGCCTTTTTTTACTCAACCACAATAGCCATTTCCGTTTACCAAATAGTCACTAAAGCATAGATTATGGTCATATACAGTAAGGTAACACTACAATAGCAATCATGGTTGCTGCCGCCCCTCCACCACCACCACCACCACCACCACAAAGGCTCATTCTGAGCCAGGAAGAGCTATTTGAATATATACAGCAAGTAGGCGTTTGACATTAAGAGTACATCCTTATCAGTATAACAGAGCTGTTTGTCAGACACACATCTGGTGTCATAACTTCCTCCTGAGAATTGATTTTTAAGATGTGCCTTAAAAAAAAAGAAAACGAGAAAAAGAAAACCTCATCTAGTGTGACGGCTAAGGTCTTTGTTTTTTACCCAGCACAAACAAAGATATAACAGAGGTTTCAAATTCCACTTTTGCCACCACAGATGTGCATTAGACCTGTTTCTCACACTTAATTATTGTCTTTAATAAAAGGGCTTTCAATATAAAGCAATGCCTGCCTGCGAGCAACTGTCACGGGATCAAGAGGGTTTGTCATACCTCAGACTGCTTATTTTAGATCACGTATTTCACATGCAAAAAGCAAACATTTTGATTATTCCCATCACTGATCATCACTGCAACTTATCATCCATTATGCACAGAAAATTAACAAAAATTTCTTCGGGTTAATGTTTTTAGATTTCTTGTTTTACCTGACAAGCAAATTAAGAGTTCTACATCCTCAAGTTTGATTATTATTTACCCAAGCAACTGGCTCTAACTGCTGGTTTTCAGCCGATAAACGATTGGATATTACAAAGATTATAGATTGGTCTGCAGTTAGTCACCTTCCCCTAACTACTGCAGTAAACTAGTGTTTACCCCATGATAAAGTCTGCTCTCAAACAATCCAACTTGAACACATGATTAAACAGGGGAAAAAGTGGAAAGACAGAAAGAAAAAAAAAAAAAGAACAGTGAAACAAGTCTCCAGTTATTCCCTGCGCGCCGAGGCCGCTGGTGACCTGTCATCAAAAATTCAAATACATGACCACATGTATAGTACTGCTGTTCTCCTTTTTCTCTCATAATGAGAAAAGAAGTGAAGGAAATCCCCTACTTCATTTTTTTTTTTTTGGGCTATTCGATCAGCTGTGTAATCACAGCCAGGGTTCCGCTTTGAAACTTTACTAAATGTCCAGGCGGTGGCTGCCTGGGAGTGTTTGTGCGCACGCAGAAGGAGCGCCTGATAAAATAATCGTCTAACTAATTAATTCACTAAATGTCAGCGGTGAAAGCACTTCAGGTCAAAGCGGTCTTAAGTGCAGCTGAACCCACGGTAGCCAGCAGCAAAGATTGAGACGTGGCAGTTAACTAGTAGCGTCAAGCTACTGAAAAATAGTCAAATTGCTTTCTTTGACGGATTTCAAAATAAGGACTCTGGCAGCGGAAGTGCGTTAGAACTCATAAGAAGGAACACCGATGCTTTTAATTTGAATACAGGAAACCTTTAACTCAGTTCTATTTTTGCTATCTTCAGTAACTGACAACTGCAAAATATGTTTCTGCAAAGTGTTTTTACTGGAAACGACACTGTCACGAGGTGACAACAGGAATATGAGGAGGAAAAATATTAGATTGTGTATCTTTACTACCCACGTCTTTGCTAGCAAACGGGTTTCAGCTCAACCCAGATTCCAGAAACTTTAAGTACACAGAGAAACTTTCAGCATGTAAAGCAATAAGCTGTAGTTTGTGCCCAGCTGTTTTTGTGTCGTTTTTTTTTACCCATTGCCTTCTAGCTCAAAAGCAAAGCATGCGTTTAACTACTCTGACTGAGAGCAGAGCAACATTTATTGTTCCCCAAACTTGCAAAAAATTGCAGCAAGCAGCAACCACACACCCGCGAAACTTATGAGTGCCCAGTAATATCAGCAACCATTTCAACAAAGCGGGAGTCGTTTTAATTAAGATTTAAAGTCACAGCTCTGAGTTTGTAGCAGGCTTGCCATCTTAAAGCAGCTGAGGGAGACGAGGGAAGAAAAGAATGTGAGTTCATCTCACCTCAAACATCAATCCAATCAGAATGAAAATCACCAAACCGAAGACGATGTCGGCATGGTTTTGAATTAAGAACTCCTGGCTGAAGAAAGGATAGCTCTTATTTCTTCGGCGAAATGCCATGTCAACACAATGGACTTTTCCGTGCTGTTTTAAAAATCAGAATTTTTCTGACTACGAAGTTCAGCGAGTTAACTTTCTCGGTAACGTGCGCATGCGCGTCGCCTTAAAGGGCTAGCGCCATAAATACCTTCTTAGGGGCCGTTTATACAACAAATAAGTTCGGTTCAGTCTGCGCTCTCAAAAGCTCGGGCTCATCACTTTAACAGCTGGATGAAGGAATGGCTTACTTCACAGTGCTGCGCAAAAGTCCCCTCTCTTTATATTTTGCTTATGATGAGCCGGCCTTGTGATTTTTAAAATTGTTGCTGACCAATAGTTCTCTATGCTTTCCGAAAGTCTGCTTCTTTACTCATTTTCAGTACCTGGCCATTTTCAGTGGATTTTATTTATTTATTGGGGGTGTGAACCAGTGTTGCGTCTACACAAAACAGACAACTTAGCAAACAACACATTTTATATGGTATCTTTAGTCACTTTGTGTCACAAAAAAGATAATTTGTTTCTATTTCTTTAGTTGAATTTACAAATAGAAAAAAAAAAAAACACTGCACACACCTTTACTCCACTCACCTACACATGTAGAGTATTTATTGCTTATTTAGAGCCACCAGTGGCCTTTCACTTCACAGTTCAAAATGTCATATAGGCAGTCACCTGGACCTAAGAGAAAACCCAGCATAATTTCACTGCTTTGTTAGTGGATTTACAGAACATTGAGGAGCAAAGTACATTTGCCCCCCCTGGCAATAGTAATCAAGAGCACATAAAGAAAAAAAAATCACCACAAATATCTCATTAGCATATTTCACTTTGTTACACAACAGATATTTGAAAGCTTTTAGACGTTAGTGCCTGAGACAGTGTTTCATTTCCAACAACAAACTGTAAATTGCAAAAACAGGTAAACATTTCTGCAATTACATGGTCAACATGTAAATCAAGACATCAAACAGTTTTTCGAGGCTGACACATTAGACCTGCTCAAAGCAATGCCTGTTAACTTTATACAAAAAATACAGTTTAGGATTCTCTGAAGGGAGAATTTGTTTTCAGTTTTTTTTTAAATGGAATAACAAAAAAAACAAACAAAAAAAAAGAGCAATAGACATATGATGCAGAAGATATTTGTGCTTTTAAGAAGCTTACACTGAGATGAGTTATGATTCACTCCAGCCACTGTAAAATACAGGAATAATTTCTCTATTGTCGTAGCTGCTGGCATTTGACATGGAGTAAAAGCAGTTTCAATGTGCATTAAAGAGATCATCCCCTGTTTACGATCGTGAAACATCTGCGTTCTTCTAATGATGTTTATTGATACAACTAATGCCTTATTACGTAGTTTCGGTCTTGCAGAACCAGTGTTCATTTTGTTGCACAGTATAATTGTTATTATTCTTGAGGCTTAGGTTCACTGTCACCAAAAGAATGAAAAATGCCTGCTGAACATCAGGTAAAAGGTGTGTCTGAGCTCCACACACACACACACACGCACGCACGCACGCACGCATGCACACACACACCACTTGTGGCGAAAAAAAATGAGCTCCACTGAAGGCTTTACCCTGTGTGTCCAGGTTTTGGGCAAAGGAATGCTTTCAGAAAATCGTTTAAGCTTTAAGAGGATTATTCCACAATTGCTGCATACGCTCCACAGTGTACTCTCTATATATGTATAGACAAAAGAAGAAATCACTGCCATCTTTCTAACTCTACAACACTGAGATGATGAAAAAGCGGCCTCTTCAAAAGCTGGTGTGCTCCTTTAATGTTGGATACGTTTTTACGTGTTCCCTGATTGTCTCACGAGTAAGCTAGAAGTTATCGTCTTCATCTCTCCGGGACATTATGAGCTGCTTTCTTGGACCTTTAAGATGAGGGACACTGGAGGGGGAGTCCAACACTCCGGAGTCCAGTTTAGGAGTGGAAATGCAGCGTTGCCCAACCCGGCCCATGAGTCCACGGACATCTCTGTGAAGGGCTGGATCGCTAGGGATCGAGTTGAGACGAACTCCTTGTTCCAGCACCCCAATGTCCCGGTCCAAACGGGGATTACTGGCGCTGCTTGGAGACTGGGGATCAGCGCTGAAGTATAAGGTTGAACTTGACTCTGTAGGACAGAAATAGGGCTCCGGGCTGTCTCCAAACACAGACTTACCCTCTGGTGAGCTGCGTTTGAAATCCGATGTGGGCGACTCCATCGGGCTCTCCATCTCCAAACTGTCATCTTCTTCTGGCTGTTCAGTTGATGTGGGTTCGCTTACACTCTGGAACTCATCTTTGCAGTCCGAAAGGGGTGCCAGACCCTTCCCCTGAGACTCAGAGGTGGAGACACCCTCACAGCTTCCTCCAACTGTAATTGTGATGCCCTCGTTACTTTTATACTCTTGGTTGTACTCTTCCATGTCTAGTATGGCTGCTGCTCCCCCAGCCCCATATGCCCTGTTGATTTTACCAAGGTCTCCTGTTTTAAGAGCCAAGCGGATCAAGAGCCAGTGGTGGTGGTAGCATGGACAGGAGCTGTTAGGCCTGCCCCCGCAGTTGCCTGGGTGCTCCAGCAGAGAACCAGCAACACCTGAGAGGGAGAAGCTGCCATGGTTTTGAATAGAATGAGGTGGCAAACTTTTGTCCCCAAGAGAGAAGGAAGACTCCCCTTGTTCTATGCACGTACTGCCCATGTGGTTGTGGTTTGTTCCCTGGGAGATCTCTGTGGACTTAGGGTGCAGGAACCGGTAGTATAGGACAAGAGAGGTAGCACCTAGGAAGCAGAGGAACAGAAAATACTGATTTTAGTGACCTAAGCATGTTCTGGCTCATCTGTCATAAGTAATTAGCCAACTGTACAGTCTGAATCACAAAGGAAGGCTGCAGCAGAGAACACAACATCCACCTTGGCTCTAGTGATGTCTAGTATTGACCCCACACACAAATCATTCAAGTTTATTTACCTTCTGACTTCACTTTTTTTGGTATCCTATGATCTCCACTGTTACGTGTTTGCTTTACAAACATTTACAATCACCATTTATTTAAAATCATGTTCACCTCTATCAAAAATGAGTGAAAAAAAAGCAGAATATCATGCATAGTAAAATCTCACAAAATAAGAGCTTTGTAGGGAAGGCAAATTTGCAGCATATTGCAGCTATGTTTGCCATGCAGTAACACCTTTAACCTTGCTGTTATATTAAGAATGTTGGGATTCATCACTTAGATATGACAGAAACTATTAAACAGTGTGATCTTAGTCTAAATATGATTAATGCTCCAATACAAACAGAAGATACTCTAGAAACAATGACTCACCAAGGAGAAAGCTACACAGCACAGTGGTGGGAAGGGTCATGCTGTCCCATGATGCTTCGCTCAGGAAGTCAGAGGCGGCCAGCAGTAGAGTGGCGTTCTCTACAAGCATGAACTGCAGAAGGAAAAAATGGTCACATAATTAGTCATCTGTAGACAGCTTTACGTCACTGTAAGCTTAGGACACAGAGGTGAGGATGATTGCAAACGCATGTATCTATATCTGTGTTTGTCCCTGCTGCCCTGCGAGCAGGCAGATGAGACAGAACGGCACAAAACGATATAATGAAAATAGGGACTGGGACCAAAACACAGCAAAAAAAAAAAGAAAAGAAAAAAAAAAACAGTTGAAGTCGTGCCCTACTGCATAAAAAGTGGCCATGCGGAAGCGCGAGGGTCCATCTTTGACGTTGAGGAAGAGGAAGACGTGGACGAGACCCATGATGCTGTTAAAAGCACGCCAACACCAGGGCCCAGTGCAGATGTCTGGTTGCTGTGATACCAGCCAAAAGGAGGCCGTGAGCCAGTGAAAACCTGAAGGTTAACATAAAAATAGAACAGAGGGTGTAAGCGCAACAGAGGATCCATATACAGAGGAGAAACCGAAAACTGGACCAAGAGGACATGTCGCAGCACTCCGAGGATAATTATATAACTCGTTGGTTAAATGTAACTTCATAGAAAACTTTTTCTTCTCAATTCAAAGTTATAAACAACATGGAAATCAGTAGTTCATGTACCTTTTTTTTAATATAAGGTAATAGTTTAATATTATTTTGCTGTACACTTTTTCCACCTTTCAAGTGTCTTAGCAAGACAAAACTCGCTTCTCAGTGCTCACCTGCTACTCCACAGACCCACCAATTAAAAACCCTGGCAAAGAATGTGAGGCAGGTCACCCTGGCACCCAGCATGCAAGCCCTCCACACGAGCTGACACAGCAGGGCTGCTGGAGGCATGGCAAGGTGGCCCGGTCGTATCAGACAGCAGGCTCGGCTGTACAGGACCAGAGCCCATGCAATAGACAGCACACACAAACCACAGCAATAGGCCACTGTGGGGAAAACAAAGGAAAACATTTAAAAATATGTTATCTTCTATACAAGTGACAGGCCACAAACACCACACAGAACCCACAAATACCTGGTGATGTGATGCCCACATCGGTAGACACCACCACATATGCCTGCAGCAGGCTCTGAGGCAACGTGAGGACAAGGGCTTCCAGGAGCCAAAGGGCAGCAACATCTGCCTGCTGCATGACAGCAGCTCCCAGATCAGCCACTGAGCCCTGCATGCGCAGCACAGACCTCATGCAGTCCCATAACCTGCCAGAAGATGGAGATAAAAACCAGAGCAGACATAAAATGTAGCCCCTAGACTTTAACAGGAACTACAAATGAGTATGTTCCAACAATATATTCTGCATGTGTAAATTTATCTATATATTCCACATCATAGCTGATGCTGAAGAGATCTTACCTTTTGAAGATGCCCAAGTGCAGTATGTGTATAACAGAGAGGTAACATCGCCTGTCATCGCCATCATCATAGTACCATTTCACACTTAGCAGCTGAACTGCTGTCCCCGGTAGAAAGAGGCCAAGTGTGAGGCCTGCCCACTGTGTCTCCTCATTCCAAAGGTAAAACCCTATACAGTAGATCACTAACACATTCACACACAGAGAAGCAGAACAGACACACAGATGCACACTGGTATGAGTATTTTGTGATTCCATGTCAAATAATTTTCTAGTTTGGCACAGTTGTGCAGGTTTTAAAGGAAACAGCTCACTAAACCCAGCACCAGTGATGATACAATGACAGCTGCAGAGGCCAGCAGAGTCCTTGAGAAATCAAGACTACATGCATCTTCTTTAAGTGAATTTAGTTTTACGAGAAACCTGCTTTAATGGGATGGTGCAAGCTCTAAATGAAAACACCAGTTATCCTACTCAAGGCTTTAAAATAGCCATGAGTTGCTTACTAGCTTCACTGGTACAGCTTCATCAATGCACCACTCTATTGATAATCTAAACAGCCATTTATTTATGCACTCATTTATTTATGACAGACCTACTAAAGTGTGAAGCCCAGGCGGCAACGCAGTATTTATATCTTTTGGTAATGGTACACTTGCTGAAGACAAAGTCACACTTTGTACACATCCTTCTGGTGTCCTGACCTTGCCCCATTGATCTGCACAGTCAGGAAATCATAACACTGTGCTGCAACTTGTTTTTAATGCAGACCCTGGATATGCAAAAAATTACTTAGGAAAAAAATAACAGTAACAAGACTTTATTTTCTATAGTGTAAATCATATTTTGTGGGATGATGTGGGGGTTGTAACCTAAAAGTTAAGCATTATTCCAATAGGGATAAAGGATAGCAATTCATTAATGTCAGTGGTTAAATTCAATAATTAATCGGCGGTGTTATTCTGTTAAATGATCACAAGAGGTCTCGGGGCCCCAGTTTGTCCAACCAAGCTGGGCTAACCAATGCCGATATTGCACTGAGTGCATATATAATTCAGCTAGGTTTTCCCGTTCATTACTAACGGCGGTGCCATAGCATCAACGAAATGCGCTTCTAACATGAAGTACGGCTGCAGCCGAGACAGCTCCAGCACCTAGCATCATTTCCAATTTATTACAGCACAAGAAAAATAACCCAAGTACATTCAACACCTCTTTTCCACAGGGTTGAGTTTCAACATGTACAGCAAGCAAGCTAGCAGCACGCTAGCGCTTGAAATTCCATGCCCACTTACGAGCGCTCCGTTCGGCCACAATAACCAGCGCCGACGCGGCGAGCAGGACCGCCTGGCACCACGCTATCCAGCACCCGCTCCGCCGCGCGACCGACGGCATCCTGCGGGCAACCGCTCCTGCGGCGTTTATCATGATGCGGATAGGTAGGAAAGAGGATACACCGGTGACATTAACCTGGGCATCTTTCCCCTCCCCCTGGGTACATGCGCTCTCCTCCTCCTCTTCTTCTTCTCCCGCTGCCTGCCCCCTGTCAAAATATCTGACGTCACTGCACGGTTTAAAGGTGCATCCGTTTACCGACCGTCTCGCGCCACCGTGGAAACCTGTTCTGCATCATGGTCTATTCCTTTAAATCTTTTGCGACGGCGGGGCTGTATGTTACTTACACTAGTGATAGACGAAATACGGAGAGGTCGCAGGTCACCGGCAAGCACATTACAGCTGTCGAGCTCACGCTTTTTCTGCCATGCCCCACTTCAGAACCACGAACAAAGCTTATCCCCAACATCCCATCAGTGGACATCTCTGCGCACTTTGTAAATGTTTAAAGGAGCCAGCAGCACAAAAGCTTCCTTCTATTTTATGGATGCACACTCTATTTAGATAGCTCCTCTTTAGGCTCCTTTGAATGCTTTTGTCTCCCTGGGAGAGTTCCGAGCTCATACAGTTTTATGTAACAGAGGAGTGCAATTACTTTTCATAAGCAGGACTTTGTATTTTGTTATAATGTTACTTGTTGACTCGGAGTTGCTTTTTTAAATTTTATGCCCATTGATGTAATATTTGTTATTATAATTTCTAATAATTATAATTACAGATTCTAATGACCACAACTTCTTTAATTAACTTTCTTAAATGGAGGAAAAGCTCCAGAGCAGTTTGCAGGAGCCCCATTAATTCATCATCAGTAGCTCAAATTGACGCTTTTTGAATCCTTTCCCAAACTGCACCGTTTTAGGTTGTGGTGAGAGGATACTGCGCAGAAAGTCAGCAACAATGCATTGAGATACTTAGAATATAGAGAAATTGTCGCAGTTTTATTCTTGAGCTTGTGCTAAATTTAAAAAACAAGGGTTAGTCATAGATCAAAAATAGTCAGTTTTCAACATCAGTTTTGTCCTCTTTGTTTGCATTATAATTTATTTATATGTCTCGCTAAACCGTGGAGTCGGATGTTGTGGGTGAAATGTCTAACAACTGCCTAATACCAAAACTAAAATTTGGATATACGTCTGCAAAATTAGCCACATGATATTGATCTTTAAGATAATTTTGTTCAGTGGTGCTTTTTTTTTTCTTTTGTTTTTCCTTTTGTTTTTTTTCCATGGTGATGGGTTGGTACTTACTGGTTGTGAGTATCCCAAGACTCATAACAGGATGTTTATCTATATCAGCACTTTACACTCACACAAAAGACAAGTTGAGGTTTCTCTGTGTTGTCATTTCAGTGCTTAACCCACTTACAATACAAAGTCATACTTGTACAGTAATTGTCACTTGAATCAAGAATAATTACGCATACATATAAAAACAGAAACATTCAGTCTCACACTAAAACCACGTGTAAAGGCAGACCTTTTTTTAATGCATAATCACATGTGTAGTTTTTCCATCAAGATGTTCCAGAGATATAAAAACAAAATATCACAAATTTTTGTTTTTAGACATCTTAGATTAAAAGAAACTGAATAAATTAACAAAGATCTATACATTTAATTTTTTTTAAAAAGTCATTTTTTTCCCAGGCCAGGCTGGTTAAGTCTTGATTTTTCACATGTTGCAGTCTATGTAGAGTATAGGTTAGACAATCCATGATTGAGATAAGGCTTTGCTTCAAATAGGGCAGTAACAGACAGCTGCTGCGTTGACCTGTAAGGATTATATGGATGGATTAACAGAGCTGTCTTAGGGCTCTGATATGCAGCTTGACTCCAGCTTGATGCTGGCTGGATACAGAGGTACAGAACTGCTGTGATGTAGCTGAACACCAGAGCGTTCTTTAACTAATCTGTAGATGCTCCTCTCAGATTCCCCTCCGTCAGCATCCCGGTGGCCTGAGACATGAGTCTCTATCTTCTGTATTAGGTCGGTAACGTTCCCCTTCTCCATCTCAGCCTCTGCAGCCATGGTTTCAAGCTGCTCTGCTGCCTCACTCATGTCAAACCTCTCAATCTCAGAGTTGACTCGAAGTAGCTCCTCTGATGAGTATCTGTGTGAGGCTGAGGGTAAGAGAGGGCAGAAGCCTTGAAGGTGAACCTGGAGGCTGGAGTAGTGGAGATAGGCACAGGGGCAGTGAGGGCAGCGGTGTGGCCGCTCCCCAGTGTGGAGGCGCTTGTGGAGCTTGAGGTGGATAAACTGAGTAAAGCGAGCTGGGCAGAGCTTGCAGTGGTAAGGCCTCTCACCTGAGTGTAGCCGCTGGTGGGTCTTCAAATTACTAGTGCTGCTGAATCGCTTGTGGCACACCTGTGTTAAAACACAGCAGAGTATCTATATGAATCTTTATTTTGCTCTTAGTCACAACTATTCCACATTTTGATATTTTGTTGCTAGAGTACAAACATTTTGTCCACCTACATATTTACTAAGAGAGTGGTATAAATCAGCTCTCCAACGCTTTCCAACAATTATTTAAATTCTGTAGCCTTACCTTGCATTCATGGGGCTTTTCTCCTGTGTGAACCAGGTAGTGTTTCTGCAGGTGTGCAAGCTGAGTGAAGTTCTTATTGCAGGTCTGACACCTGAAGGGACGCTCCCCACTGTGAACTCGCAGATGAACCTGAGAACATCATGTCAGAGATATGGATTTCTGTTAGTTTATTTGAGCAAGCTCAGGAAATCAGGTAACTGTTAACTGGTAATAACTGGTTAATTCAGTTATACTGTACTCCAGTCGCTGTATTTAGCTGGTGGTTGGCATTTTCTTTCACATTATTTTAATGTGATGAAGAGGAACTAACCTTAAGGTTAGACAGCTGTCCAAAGATCTTTCCGCAGATGTTGCATTCATATCGGATCTTTCCATTCTGCCTCATGAGAGGGTAGGACAGGGTCTTGTAACCAATTATCTGCCCACTTCGCTTGGTCTTCTTTAGGTCCATTAAATCCTCAGCATCGCTTTGAGTGGCGGAAGTAAGTTTGGAAGGGAGGCAGTTTGAGGAGGCTGCCATGCCCTCTTGTGGTGAACATCCTCCGGGTGCAAGAGAGGGCAATGCTCCGCAGATTTTAGTGACCCTGGATGAGGCAGTGGATGTGGCAGGAATAGTGAGATCTGTGTGAACACTGCTGGAAGGGGAGCATTTGTAATCTCTGAGGTCCTTTGAGGGGATGCTGAGGTAGGCTGTCTTATTCGATATGAGGTCCTTGTTGTCTTTGTGCTCAGGGATTGGTAAAGGAAATAGGTCTGGTTTGGAATTAAGTGTCAAATCTTTCCTACCACTAGTCAAAGGCAACTGGAAATGTGCATAGCTGTCAAAAGGCAATGAATGGGATGAGAAGGCCAAGTGAGGTTTCAGTCGATCACTGTAGAATGGATATGAATGAGGTAGAAGGCCAAGTGAATAGTGAGGCAGTAGATAGGGGCCGTGCGCAAGAGCAGGATTAGCAATATCAGGCATAGAAGGATCTTGGTATGGTTTTGCTGCAGAAGGGCCTTGACTGTGCTGAAAAGTAAAGTGCAGACTGGAAGGGACAGGAATACTTAGTGCTGGCCTTTTGGCAGCTGGAGGGCTACAGGATGGCAGAGGTGGGAGAAATGCATATCTATTGCCATGCATAGATTCAGAAATGGACTGAACTGGGTAGACAACATTGGGACACAAAGGAAAATCTACAGAGACATTTGCCTGAGACAAAAAACTGTCCAGACGCCTGATGCAGGTAGAAGGGGAATTGGAGGGCTCGTCTCGTAGGATTTCAGATACGGTATGTCCTCGTTTCCTCGTTGTCTTCTTAGATGGATTCTGTTCTGTGAGACAGAAAAACAATGGAGAAATATCATCACAGGGGTGGCTGTGGCTCAGGAGGTAGAGCAGATCATCTACTAATCAGAAGGTTGGTGGTTTGATTCCTGGCTGCTCCAGTCTGCATGCCAAAGTATCCTTGGGCAAGATACTGAACCCCGATTTGTTTTCCGATGCAACTGTCGGAGTATGAATGTGTGTGAATGTTAGATAGAAATAACTTTGACACTGAAAACAGCGTTTGTATGAATGTTCGTATCAATGGGTAAATGCGAACGTGTAGAAAATCGCTATATAAGAACTATTTACCATTCAACGACAGGGGGCTCATTTTTAAACATACAATTGGTATAACATTATCATCATTCAGTTGACTGACGTACACACATGTGCGTGTGTGTTACAGTTTTTTTTAAATCATCATGCATGTTTGCTTTCAAAAATACCCACTCTAGCCCAACTGTTCACTTTGAACATCAGGAGACCTGCATTTTTAATCGGGTGTGACTGAATGTTGCCAACCTTTGCACTTTGAGAGTGAATACCAAAAATTAAACAATGAGGATCTGATTGTGATACAGATAGTGTGAAGGGCAAGAGTCAGTGGATACAGTATGCTATTTGCATTAAAGGGCTGAGCAATTCTTTTTTTTTTTTTTTATCACAGGCAGGACAGGATACATGGGGTACAGGAGACAAGAAACTACTTTTCATTCTGAAGTGACAGATGAACTGTAGACCATACCCAGGCGTGTTATTTTAAAAGGAAAAATATATATATTCACAACACCGTGTCAGCTAACCTCTGAAAATGACATTTTAAGCACCAACAAAGGTTTCAAAATCTGGATCAAAATCTATACTTCATCTGAGTAAATTCTCCCACTTTATACCCAGCAAGGAGATACTGCTTTGCTGACTTATTCAGCATAAACAAAGGACTTGAACTGACAACAGAAGAAACCCCAATACAGTAGTGTGCATGCACATTTCACCTACTTTTAGACACAATTAACCCACAACCCACACACCAGCACAATTCTTGTCTTTTGTTCACTTCCATGTTACCCTGCCCCCACTCCAGAGAGGCCACCGCAAACAAACAGCCAACACTGAGTGAGATTTCAATCTGTCAGCACTGGTCACCTTGTCAGGAAGTTCAAGTAGTCAGTAGAGCACTTCCTACCTTGCTTCCTCCTTAAGAGCCGAGTAAATAAAGGGAGGTGTGCCAGAATGGCGTCAGCATCTCCAGCTACCTTTTTCTGAGTGACTGTGTGCGTAAACTAATATTTTGGTGTGTGCGTGTGGTCTTTCTGCAAACATGTGTGCACTCTTACTGTTTGTGAATGAAGGCCAAATGCCGTGTGCATGAATGAGCTGCCAGCAGCTTTCTATGTGGGAGTTTAAAAGGGAAACTGAAACATTGCTTAAAATCCTGAAACTGGTCTCATCTTACGTTGGTACTGTTGCTGCACCTGGAGACAACTCTTCTCTGCTTTCAAGACTCCGCTCTCCTCCTTTGTGTTCTGCATCAACAAAGGAGCGATGGGTGTGACTGAGTAAGTTCTTAAACACCCACACAAAGAGAGTGTCATTCGGCTGGCGCTTTGACTGGGAGCCTTACTTAACAATGACAGAAGACATGAGATATGTCTCCAAACGTGGGCATGGTGATAGTTTCTGTTGACTTCAGCAGCACTCAGTCCTTACACATTCCTAAATTGACACACGCAGGTACACACACACACACACACACTTACCATTTTTATCAATAGCCAGTTGTCCCAGTGGAGGGTAGCTACAGCGCTGGGCAAATTCAGAGCAGTACCACACCAGAAGCTCCTGGCCTGGTTGAAGTCGTTTTGTGGTGTAGAAGAAGATGTCCAAGCCGCTCTGGCATGCAACCAGGTTCTGCTCCGCCACAGAACATGCTGGATTCACGTAACGCATCCAGTTGCTCCGCTCCTCATTCAAACCATCGAGAATGTGGTGTAAGTGCCCCTCTGAGAAGACCTGAAGTGTGAGAGAACCAGAGATTAGAAATAATTTACTCAGTGATTTAAAATGAACCTGAAAGTCACAGTTTCCTCATGCCTTTATGGTAAATGCTGTAATTTCTTTCATGTTGGATAGGTGCTGGAAGCCTTTGTGGCACACAATATGAGTTACAAAAGCAACACTCAAAAAGAATTTCTCTGTATGACTTGATTGTAGTATTGGATATACTGTTTCACCCACTACCTGCGCTCACCTATTACATTTGTGGTGATGCTATCCACCTCCTCCCACGCTTCTCGATGTACAGAAGTGTTCCTTATGCTTTGAAGGTGCACCGTTGATTGAGTCACGGCTCTATTATTAACAAATTGTCTGGCTCTTGCAAGTTCTCTTTGGGGTTACATGATGTCAAGGTTGCTGACTGTGTACTGTAGGATTACACAGGAGCATGTGTGCAATGGAAGATGCCCTGATGCTGCTGATTTGTAACATAAACAGTTCTCAGGCTTAAAGCCACTTCCTTGCTTAGTCAGTGTGAGAGTTTGTGAGTTTGGAGAAGTGCGGACATGTGTATGGTGTATTTACTGGCAGTGATACCACTACTGTGAGAAGCGGAGAGACAGGAGAACCGCTGCGTCACTGAAACCAAACAGCTGTGCTTGTGTGTGTGTGTGTGTGTGTGTGTGTGTGTGTGTGTGTGTGTGTGTGAGAGAGAGACCTCAGAACGAAGCAAATAGAATTG
>VUQJ01014988.1:14203-24779 GCA_015108635.1 Andinoacara biseriatus | reverse complement strand
GAATGAGAAATCTGCTCTTTTTCTATGAAAGTGAAAATAAAAAAAAGGGGTGAGTGAAGACATAGGAAATACAAAAGCAAAAAGGGGAAACTATATGACAGAAACTTGACTAAAAATATGAAATATGACTAAATCTGTCATTTAGAATTTTACTATAATAATAATTTATAATAATTTGATTTCATTTATAATAATTTGAAATGTGCATATCAAAAGTGTTGCACTTCCTTTGACACATTAGAAAATACAAGATCCAAAGAAAGGCAATGTGTATAAGTAAAGGTAATTTAGTTTTGAGCATGAACTTTGTTAAAGCAGCTTTTTTGAGAAGCTTGTCAAAGTACGACAAACAAGCAGTGCAGTTATTTACAGTGCAGCTGACAAATGGGTAAAAACCTGTTTACAAGTAATGTGAAAGGGAACATTTTAGCAGGACTCTACGCAGTCCTAAGAAAAACCAAGTACACCTCATGATTCAGTAACTTATAGAACCACTTTTTCTTCTGTAACTTGAAGTAATATAAGTCACTCATATCATTGTGGAAGACTTGCGGCCCACTCATCTTTACAATGTTGCTTCAGTGCATTGAGGTTTGTGGATATTCATTTATGCACAGCTCTCTTAAGGTCCCACCACAGCATTAGAGCTGAGTTCAGGTCTGCCCTTTGACTGGGCCGTCGCAACACGTTGATTTTTTTTCTTTTTTAGCCATTCTGTTGTAGATTTGCTGCTGTGCTTGGGATCATTGCCCTGTTTCATAACCCAAATTCAGTCCAATTGTATCTGTCAGACAGACAGATTCATGGTCAGCTCAATGCCTACAAGGTGCACAAGTCCTGCGGATGCAAAATAAGCCTCCGAAAATCATAAAAAGCTTGGCGCTGCATGCACATGTGAAGGGAGACATGTCCAGATTAACAGGTCACTGTTCTCACATACTGCATCTCAGTATGGTGCCCTGGCTGCATGGCAGACATAAGGAAAGCTCTCCAGTGCATCATCAAGACTTTTCATCCCCCTGCCTTCTGGAAGGCATTACAGGACAATGTATGCTTGAACCACAAGATAAAAAAAAGCTTCAACTTTAGAGCTGTTACACTGCTGAACTCTTAATACATTGCTTAATACATTCTATACAGTTGTAAAAAGACCATTTATTTGCTGTTTACACTGCCTTATTCCCACTGTAAATATCTTATTCTTATTTTGTTTCTAATTTTTTTTATTATTTATTAGTTTCTACACCAGGAGGACGGCTCCAACAAAATGTTATTGCATTGTGCCATGACAATGTCAAAAAAAAAAGTTCTTGGCCTTTGGAACAAGAATCGGACTAATTTTCAAACATCTGTAAGGTCTAAAAATGTCACTGATTTGAATAGCATCTGTGTGTATCATGTTTCTATTCAGCTGTTCACTGTGTGTCCCTTTGCTTACTGCAGCTAATCAGTCTGCTCCACTGAGAAAAAATGTTGCTGGTCAGCAATGATGATGTCAGAGGTACATCTGATGTTTGTTGATGTTGGAAAATTCTCCACTATAAGGAATTTTTACACAGTCTTCATCAGACAACCTGTTGGTGCCGCCTCCTTTGAATGGGATCTGTTTACTGATCATGGGGATGGGGGGCAGTACGCAGTAAGCTAATGATCTATTTGCAAATCCTGAGAACATAAAAATGATAGGATACAACCTAATTGCTTTGAAGCATCAAACCATGCTAATTACTTTAATTCTTATGTGCTAAGTAATAGTGTGGCAACCCAGCTTTGGAAACATGCGGTGCTTGCCAAATGCTTTTTTTTTTAATTCCTTATTCTACCATGAACTCTAATTTCCTGCCATCTATTCAGATTGCTAGTTAAACTGAAAGTCTGCCAACAGTGCCCTTTAGGACACCGGTATTCACATTAGTTCCTTAAACCTGTGAGAGTGATGAATACAGAAATATATGACAGCTTAATCATGTATTGTTGTCAGACAAAATATATGTACGTATCATAGATGTTTATATTTTAAATTCATTGTCCAGTACACATCACAGCCTACTTTATAGTGTGCTTTCTTGGTGTTTTTAAATACAAAGCCATGCTAGGTGAACTCCCTACTCACCTGCATAATCTCCTGCCACTCAAAAACAGCTGTTATTTCCTTTGGATGGCTCTTTTACAGGGTCCACAGGCCAGGATACTATTCTCATATTTTTGGTTGTGGATGAACCTTTAGAGCATGCTAAAACTTAATTGTTTGGATCATTAGGAGTATAATTGCTATTCCTAACCTGAATTTTGTATTTCCTTGTTTTCTTTATTGCTGTCCCAAAGTTTTATATTTTTCTTAAGTTTGTAATAGCGTGCTTTCTTAAGCAGGTCTCCAGCGTTTGATGTGCTACAGCAGTTTATGGAATAAAACTTCTTTTGCTTCTCTAGTCAGAGTAGATATGCAGACTGTACAGTAAGAAAAATGTAAAGTACTGTCTGTTTTTCTGTGTTTTCTTGAGTCTGAAGTAAGGTCAACATACCCCCCAAAAAACCTGATAAAATCAAATGTGAAAGAAGGCGGAGCCTTATGAGTGATTAAAAATATCAAATGGTCTGAGATGTCTTGAAAAGAAGGATCTTGTGGTGTGAAGAATGCAAAGCCATGGATTTTTTTTTAAGAGCTTATGTAACTTTAGCATAAACAAAAGAGCTGAACACCTATTAAATCTAAGTGTTAGTGTGAAGATAAGAAGAGGAATCCCTTTGTTAGTCCCATGGTGGGGAAATTCAGTGTAGCAGCAGCACAGGTATAGTGCAGAGCATAAACAATGACTAAGATAAAATAGAAAGTCTAAGAGTTAAAGTAGAATGATAACAAAAATCTGGATAAATAATATGTACAGTATAAACAATATGTACATAATGTAGGACAGAATATATTATATGAAGATTATGTTACAAAATGGATTATTATATTACACCATATAAATACCTAACCTATTTATATGGAAGCATATTGCACAGGGCTAGTAATAGTAGAGGTGAGCATCAACAGCTTTGATTCAAACTCATCTCTGCTACACTGATGTAACCTGTAACTCTGACCATGAACACAGCACCAGTCCTGACCTGTTTATTGCACACTAAACTGCAGTATTTTCATTTGAATTACATAAAGTTAGTATACCTCAGTTTGTTTTGCAGTCCTTACCTTTAAATCTAACCTCTCTTCTTCCTCTCCTGTCCTCTTTCTTACATCTTTCTCCTTCTCTGAGTGAACTTCTCTCTTTTTCTTTCTCTCCCCGGAAATACAGCAGCTGTTCTTTTAGCTAGCAGACACACTGTGTGACAAACTGCAGACACTTTGTGTGTTTGCTATTTGTTGAGCATTTAGAAACGTTGCATTTAAAGTTACCTGCAACACGTTACTCTCTTTATTCTTGCTCCTCTTCAGTAGCGCTAGCTAAGATGCTGGAAGTACCACGAGCAAAACTTAAGGACTTGGTCTGGCCCACTGTAACCCCTGATTATAGCGCTATAAATGATACATAAATTTTATAGTTTTGCCTCTTTAAGCCCCGGTGATGGAAGATATGCCAGTAGGACTGTCACTTATGTGTTATTGTTCCACCATAGGCTCAGATCGGTTTGATGTTTGAAGTAGCAGTGACTGGAAATAAAAGTAGAAAGTACAGATCCATCCATCCATCCGCTTCCGCTTTTCAGCGTCGCGGGGGGGCTGGAGCCTATCCCAGCTAACATAGGGCGAGAGGCAGGGTACACCCTGGACAGGTCGCCAGCCTGTCGCAGGGCCAACACAGAAACACAGACAACCATTCAAACTCACATTCATACTCTCATTCATATCTACGGGCAATTTAGAGTAGCCAATTAACCTAACCCCAGTAAGTGCTTTGGACTGTGGGAGGAAACCGCAAGCCAAGGTGGAATCGAACCCAGGCCTTCCAGATGGTATTCAAAACTGTGAGGCAGCAGTGCCACCGTACTGCCCAGTCTGAAGTAAGTACAGATATTTTATAAAATGTAGGGAGTAAAAGTAAAAATTAGACAGAAAAAATAAATACTCAAGTAAAGTACAGATACCTGAAAAATCTACTTAAGTACAGTAACAAAGTATTTGTACTTTATTTCCCACCTCTGGTGTTAGGTGTTGTTCAGTGGTAAATGGACTGTATATATATATTGACTGTATATATATTGTGCTTTTCTCTTCAGTTTGAGCACTCAAAGCAATTTCTACCAAATGTCTCATTCACCCATTCACACATACATTTATACAAGCACTTTTTTCTTTACCTGAGCGCTTCCTAACATTCACACATGCACTCACAGTCCGATGGATGCATTGGGAGCAACGTGGGGTTCAGGATCTTACCGAAGAATGCGTAGAGCTTGGCAATTAATCAAATTTAAACCTCAATTATGATTCTGGCTTCCCACAATTAAATGAACGTGATCGAGTGATATCAAATATGGATGCTTCACTGACAGAACACAAAGCAAACAGCAAATCAAGCGCTCCCAAAATCACTGCCTGAACACATGCCTGCATGTGCCAATCACGGCTGTTCTCTGCAACATGCAGAATAACCCCCTGTAGTCTAGCCTCGTAGCACTACATTAAAAGACGGATACATATAGCAGACCACTAAAACAGAAATCAAATGTCTGGTACAGCAGAAGTTGAAGAGCATAGCCCCCACCAACGAGGTTATGCCTTTGGTAATGTTTATGTGCATGTGTGTCATTCTGTCTATAAATACAATAGCTCAAAAAGTTAACAATTAAAATTTGGCTTTCATTCACTAAGGGCTTCAAGGTCAAAATAATGATTTATTGGTCACAAATTGACAAAAAGCCTTAAAACTTAAAAACGGATTCTTACAAGTGTGGTGCGTATTGTTAACATGTTGAAAGTGACGTATAAAAATTTAAACCATCATGTCACATTTGACCTCTGACCTCTGACCTCTCCTTCAAAGTCAACAAAATGATCTCAAGTTCAAAGTGATAATAATACAATATAGACATATTAATAAAATTATGTTTCTTACTGCCATTGTGTGTACTGACACATAGAAGGATATAGGGAATGATATATGGGGATTCAAAGTATCATGTCACAGTGACCTCTTACTGTACCTCACTTTTAAATTTATTTCAAGTTGACCCAAAATTGTATTATATCTTTAAAGAAACTGTTGTCAAGAGAAAGAGACTAAAGCCACAAAAACAAACAAACAAAAAACTGTAAACTAAAATGTTTAAAAAGAACCAAGAAAGCAAAATATATATATATATATATATATATATATATATAAAATACAATACTATTCCCATAAAAGCAAATACTGCCCAAAGAGTGAGCTGCCTTGGTGGAGGTTTGTGCTTCTTGTGTGGAAATACTTTGAATTTAGGGCAAATAATGTTATCCAAGAGCAAATCATAGGTAGAGCAATCTTGAATTGTTCAACCACATGAAAACATGCCCGCAAACTGAAGTATATTTAATACATAAAGACCAAGAAAAACAATGCAAAGGCTGCTAACGTGGATCATCGCACATCAGCTTAGACAGCCACAAAAGCAAACCTGAACAACACATTCACATATCCATCCATCTCACAAAGATCCACTGAAACTACCAATGCAATCACATTATTGGCCAAAGATAAGTATCCTCTAAATACAGTGAGCAGCAAAGGCTTCGGGAAAATAATCGACATTCTGGACAAAAGATATATTATTTCCTCATGCAATTATTTTTTCAAAGTGGCAAAAGCTGCACTGTTTACAAAATGTCTCAAAGAAAAAAGAGAAATCTTACAACTGCTCAGAAATTTTGCTACAAGTTTTATTCACATGTATTGTGCAGTTAGAAACAATGCAGTCAAAGACTTTATAATTTTCTTCCAAGAGGTCAGGTGATCAGGCCTCATTTGTCCAGAAACATTTTACGTAATTAACAGAAGTGGAGCATAACTGTTGATTTAATTTTGTGTTAGGTTTTGGTGCATTTTTTGTATCTATCTTTCCACTGAACATAAATGAATAAGGAGGACCAATTTGATTTTGGTGCAAAGATTTGCACTTAAGCAGGAAAGTTGCACAACACGGACGTGAGAGCAGTGTTATGTTTACGTGCAATTAAAAAAAAAAAACTGTCACTAAAATCAATGAATAATCAAAATGAATAATTGTGATCTCAATACTGATCAAAAATAATTGTGATTAGCATTTTGGCCATAATTGTGTAACCCTATCTGAAAGTAAAAAAATGTTTACATCAGTGGTGTGTTGCTGTTCTCTTTAACAGCTCCCATATCTCAAAGAATCCATTTCTCCCATACATATTGCAATGCAAAACGTCACTCTTTGGTCTCTTTTTACCTCTGATATTTTTCTTAAAATATGAGGTCCACTTGCAGTCTAGACTTATACTGCATGTCACCATTTTTGTTATGAGCTCTTTGTAGCTCCAGAAATGATTAAACCATTAAAGTTAAAGTAAAGTAAAATCATATTTTCCCCTGTTGCACTATGTGGTCAGTGATCAGCCCATAGACAGGGACCAATATGGGCCATCTCCACCTACTAGTCAGTCAAGAAGGTTTGGACTGATAACATCCCAAGTGAGTAAAACTATTAGGAATGATGTGAATTAATGCAATCATACCGATTATACTTTAGTTTTAGGGGAGGCATAAGTAGAGTTAGAATTCAGAGTAGGTCATCAATTAGTTGCACAAAAGATCAGTGTGTCATGGTCCCAGGGTCTTGAGTCTTGAGGGACTTGAGAGTTTTGAGTATGATTTATGTTTGGGTTCTTTATGAGTTCTTTATTCTTTCCTTTGCTGTTTTAAGTTGATCTCTGTAGTATTTCTTCATATGTTGAATCTTGAGTTCTTGTTAGGTTTTGTTATTGATGATTTTTCCGGAGTTCGGTCCCCCTGTTCCCTTTCTGTCCTGCCATCAGTCTTGTCTCACTAATTTCCTGCCCGTGTGAATTCCTGTTTTTTTTTTGCCCATGTTCTGTTGGACTTTGGTGCTGTCTGCTTTCAGCCCTAATAAAACTTAGTTTTTTGTTCTTTTAACCAAAAGTTCTGAGTCCTACATTTGTCATCCTTTTCCCCAAAAATCTTTGTTTCTTGACACAGTAGAGTTTAAAAGAAGTACAACATTTTATAGTAGAATGCCCAACAATTTCCCCCCATTTAAAGGTGTCCATAACAGTGGGAGCACAAACAGAATCTGTGGCAGGGTAATTTCAGCTAATTCGATGAGTTTCATTGTGATGATTAGCTCAGCTGAATTACATCATCATCTGCTACTGACAGTCATGTCCCAAGTGAGAGCCAGTTACTATCCACATGTTAATACTGACTGCCATGTTACATTTGTAACACCAACATGATAAGCTATGCATCACAGCACATTGGATTGTGAATTGTCAGGAAGACAAAGAAGGCTGAGCCAAAAAGGGATTTGGAGCCTCGCCTTTACAACTGCAATTAATCATGATTAAATATTTGAACTTTCAAATAATTTATACATCCCATGTGTGAAAGCTCCAGTTTAAATGTGGAATGAACCATTTTTATTTTGTTATTACACTTAAAAAGGGGCAGTGAATATATTGCTAAGAAAGAATCAGCTACTGTTTCAGTTTATCCTTTGCATGTATTTAATTAGTATTACTCTGACCCACAATGCATTAGATCATAATATGTATTATTTCCTTTTATTTTCTTGTTTTAGTTTTCTATAATTGTTGATGTTGCTATCAAGACATTTACTTGGAAGAAAGCCCTTCAGTGCTCCCATCCATGTGAGTCTCCCGATGTGGAAAAAGGAGGCAGATAAATGGAACAGAAGGTCCTCACCCTGCCATGACGATGAAGAAATCCAGCCTGTTCCATGTGTCCCCGAGGTAACAGCGTCGACCAAAGATCCCCAGAGCAATCATCTTTACAACCATCTCCAGAGCAAAGAAGATGTAGATGAATGCATCAAAGGCCTGACAGAAATGAAACAAAGATACAAGATGTTAATGAGGAAAAAAGAGGAAAATGTCATTTTCTGACTGCTTTTGATGTAATTCAGCTGACTGAACCATAAACGATGCATCATTGTTGGCATGGAAACAAAATAATCACGGAGAGACATCTATAAAATTTAGCCTGTAAAAGTTAAACTAGCTGACTTTATGCTCTAAGTGATTAGTGGAAAATCATCATGTGAATCAACAGGTTATTTATTAATTTATGTTTCAGGTATAAAGAGACAAGGACACTCATCATTGTGCTGCAGTGTTGCAGTTCAGTATAGGTTTGCCATGGATAAATTGATTAGATTAAATAAATGATATATGTCTGTGAAAAGGAAATCACTTGTTGAGGGAAGCACTCACATGCACAAATAAACACAAAAAACAGCTTGATCAAATCTTGGGCACCTTGGACTTCTGTAGCACCTGGTGCTAAGAATCTCTAGAGACATGCTGAAGGCAGAGTTACAGTCTACTGGTTCATCTTGTATGTTGCCAATAACATATAGTAGCATGGGGGAACCGTTATCATCATCATCATCATCAAATGTGCATCCAGGGCTGATGGCAAGATGTGTGTTTTCATTTCAGCAAATAAGACTAAAGCCATTGTCTGGACTTCCCCATTCCTACAGACTTTTAGACCTGAGTACCTCTGAGGTCATAAATGTCTCCAAATCCACAAATCCTTCAGCTCATGCTTCAGCTGTGGAATTCAGTAGATTTTACTTGTAACTGTTCTCACAAATCTAACAACACCTGAGTGTACAGTACAAGAGTAAACGTTAGGATTCAGAATCGTTCAAAACATGTTTGGACACAAATTATACATATATATAGTGTCTTAGCATTTGTCATATCCATGGCAACTACTGAGATCATCTCACTGGCCGGGGCCGTTTCAGATTTTATGTCTGCAATTCATTAGTTAATTAATGAATTAATCTATTCATTTTCTATTAAATGATTTATCACTTATTGTACAACCTTCCTCTGAGTTTTTTTAAATGTAATTTTTTTGGTGAGAATAACATTCAGTGATTCCAGCCTTATGACCTGATGCTTCTCTTTGCCATAATAAAGAGTAAAACGCAACATCTTTGCATTTTGATGCAATGTTGGTTGATTTTAACAATGAATCAAAATCTTTTTGTTTGTACGCAGTGAGAATTTTGGCAATATTGTGCGTGAAAAGCAAGCTGAAGGAAACTAATTACATAAGACACTTTTTCCATGATACCATCCCAAAGCCATCAACTCTTCTCCAAATGAACAGGATGCCTTAAATGGTGGGATAGTGGAAAATAATTAGTTTAAGCAGCAATTGGAGGTAAGCCCCACGTCGACATTCCCACACCACACTCCAAGCTTTAATCAGGCATCTAATTAAAAAAAAAAATCTAAACCAATCAAAGATCTTAGTTTGCTAATGAATGCTATTGCTGCTGTGTGCAAAAAGCCTAGATTAGCTGGAGTTCTTTTCTGTTCATACTGGGGGATAAGAGATGAACTGACATGCTTGGTGTTGCCTGTAATTTGATTTTCAGAGTGATATACTGCAGGCAACATGATCCAAATCTGAGCCATTCATGTGGATCTTTTTTCTTTTTTTTTAACCTGTTTGGTGCTGAAAACATGTATTCTATTTAGAAAGACCAGAAGAGTGCAGGTAGGGTAGACTGGCTTATTAATAAGGAGGAGTGGTCAGACTTTCCAACCTTGACCTTTGCTGAAAAGATGGATGAGGCGCTACCATCGAAAAACCATTTATCTCTCCTGACATTTCTGCATCTTTCTAAAACGTCTCACTTTATTTTTTTTATTTTTTCTGTCTTCTTCTGTCTTTCCCCCCATTATCTCTCTCTTTGTATCCATATTAGTGGAAGTGTTAAATAATTCAGGGGAATTTTCTCCAGGCTTTTTGAAGGATATTAAAAGCTTGTCTTTTTTTTTGTTTTTTGTTTTTTTGTTCTCTGTCAAGATGATCTCACACTGCTTCAGTAACATTGAGTTCCAGGCTCTGAGGAGGCCAATCCATGATTGTTCTAGTAATTTTCTTTTTTTTTTGATGTCCAGATATGCTTTTACTGCATTTCAAGTGCACTTGGGATCATTTTTATATTGAAAAATGAGGCCATTGCCAGTCAGACTCTTTGCATGTTAGATCATAGATCTCAGCATTCATAATCCCCCAACACCATTGGCTGAAATGCAACTCCAAACCATAATAGAGCCTGTTGCATAGATGGCTGTAGGCGCTCACTGTCGTACCTCTCTATCTGGCCTCCTCTGTACAGATTGGCAATGCTTGGACTCATCACTCTACACAACCTGTTGCCACATATTTTTATTCCAGTTCTTTTGTAATTTGGCAAACCTCAGCCTTTCCTCCCTTTTTCCCTTCCTTACGAATGGCTTCTTGCCATCATTGAAATCATTACTGATGAGGCTTTGTCTAACATTAGATCGATCAACTGAACGACTTTTAGATATTGTTTTGTGCTCTGCTGTATAGTTTTGCAGGCC
>VUQJ01014971.1:61777-83350 GCA_015108635.1 Andinoacara biseriatus | reverse complement strand
TGGTTGTTTTTTGTGGGGGGGGGGGGGGGGTACTCTGCAGTGCGTCCATCAAGGTGCACATACTAGTTGCATTTTTGATCTAAATCTGCAGAAATGTATTTTGTCAAATACAGTCTTCTCACTTGATAATGCACTGAAGATGTTCCATGTCAATCGGTCTAGCCTACAACTATTTACCATTGCATATGAAAGTGTTGTTTTGATATCAGTGGAAAATGGTGACAGACTAAAAAGCGACTAAATTAAATCGATCAGATGTTAGAAAATGCTCTGCAGTCCCACCGGTTCCAGTTTTCAGTGATTATGAGGTATCCACTGAGCTTTCAAAGACAAATCATTCTGGCCAACAAAGAAATCACTCTGAAAATAAACAGAGCGAGAGATAAATCTTTGCTGAAATATGGATCTTATGTATGGAAAACAGAGACAGGGAGCAAAGAAGAGATGATATAAGCCAGGCAGCCTTCCAGGGGCTTTGACAGAGACAGCTCATAAATCAGAGAGGCCTTAACAACCCAGGAAATTAAGTCATACTCAAAATGCACCGTTCTAGGAACTGAATGTCTCTTTCGTTCAAATATTTATGCGTTCTTTTACACCAGTATCACCCTCCTGAAAATGCATGAGCGCACATTCAGGAAACCTGCTGCTCAGCGGTGAATATGGAAGTTACAGTTAAGTAACACTTCAAGGCTTGCGGCTTGAAGCTCTCCTGTGTTTTGAGCCTCCACACCTTGGCGCTGTTTCACATGTGGAAAGAATTTGGAAGCGTTTTCCAAACGGGGGGACACTGGCGACTCAGTTTACACACACACACACAAAAGGCACATGCGATGTTTTTGCTGCCCCCCCCCCCCTCTGTTTCCCAAAAAACGTCTGCTTTCTGCTTTATTCTTCAGTCCTCTGGCACAATTTTTTTCCTTGAACCTGAGACAGGAATTATTATGGACCGCAAATGTGCACACAGTAGCTGCTCTCCTGACAAGAACAATGAGTAATTTTTGCCGAACCAGCAGCAGCTCCTGCACCACGACATGACCAAAACAGCACGCTGTGGTCTGGATTACGCATTTCCAGGCAGAGAAATTAGCACAAAAAATCAATTTATGTAATACATTTTTATACAGTATGCATAGATATAAGTGTGTTTAGATTCCTCTATGTTTACGGTCACATTTAGGGTAACACTGGAAGCGTTTGGGTTAAAAGGATTTTATTAGGTAACCAAATGTGGTTATAAAACACCTCATGTACTTCTAAAGATAAACCTGCTCCTTAATATTAATGGAAACAGTTTTTTTAAAAGTAGTTTTTATTCCATCCTTACAGCGTTTTGGAAAAGAAGCATCAGGTTTCAAGCTGAGAATATTTTAGTGGCACTTTCTCACAGAAGCTTACAGTTAGCGTAAAAAGTCACGTGGACAGGTGACAAAAAAGAAGTCACGCTAAATGTGTGGCAGGAACTGCAGACGTACAATAGGTAAATTTACACTTGGACCTGTGCCTGAAAATCGCATATCACCATGGTATCAAAATATTTTCTTAATGATTCAACAGACACTTAAAGAGAACTGATGATTGTGTAGGATTTTTCAGCATGGACAAAAATATACGTCTATGAACTTTTGACACAGTCAGTAAAAAGTTCCACTTTTTCTTAGTCACTTACTCTGTGCTGAGCTGGGCTCTGCAAAATTCAGATACCGTAGTTTTTATTATTATTATTATTATTATTATTATTATTATTTATTGTGAAATGTGTAGGTATTCTCCCTGATCCAAATTTCCCAATAGCTGCACAAATCCAGGAGAATAGTGTGGAAATTGGGAAGCTATAGCATGCAGTCATTACTCTATAATGAATTCATAACAAATGTTCTGGGTGCTTTATCGCATTTTGGAGATATTATTTGTCTGTTAGGTCTGTCAGGTCTTTAACTACATAAGTAACAATTATATTACTTTTTCTGCGGTTATATAAGATTTGCACTGATTTATTGGACCTCAGCATGACTTCCCAAGCACACAGATGCGAGTATCCTGGGCATTTTTTTTTAATTTCTCAGATAAACAGATTACATTAGCTCTTTTTAAAATTATTATTATTTGTTTGGTTTTTTTCTTTCATTTTTTTTAAAGTGAAATGAGGAGTCTAAGTATTGCCCACGCTTTGGCGGGCGGATCATCAAGTATCCAGTTAAATCCCTCCCCTTGAACAGGCTGCTGCGGTGTGTCCAAGTATAAAACCAGTGCACTGCCCTTTCTTTGGTCTGGTGCATCAGCTGCGAGGCGGCACAGTGAACCGCCGGGAAGAAGCAGCCGCGGGAGTAGAGAATAAGGGGCAGGGTCTAGATCTCTCCAAGCCTTTTAGTTCTTTTATTTCTTGTTATTACTTTGTTTTGTTAACTAATTGCTTTTTACTTTTACATTGAAATCTCCGTTGCACAAAATGAAGGGTAGCCCACTTGCAGGGTTACTGCTTGCGCTGTGCGTAAGCAGCGCAGTTCACGGCTTGCAAAAGAAGACCAAAAGACAAACTGGCCAGTATCAGGTGTATCCCGAGCTTCACGACGCATCGGCTATTAATCCAGGTCGGTATGACGACACATTCTCGAATTCTGTGGCCCTAATTGATTGAGTTCATGCACGAGAAAGAGATTTCTAGTGCGTTTTGTGTTAAATGTTATTTCAGGTCATAGGCTTACCTAATAATTTTATTTTATAGTAATTTCGATATATTTCTTTCTATATGAGCCAAATTTTAAAAAAAAACTTTAATGTACATTCTACTATTAAAATGTTTAATAATATATTATTTGTAGTCGGCTGTGAGGAAAACGGTCGCTCATTCAGACCGAACGAACAGTGGGAGAAACCTTACCGCGGTAGCACATTGGTGTGCACCTGCACGGGAGGAGACGTCAAGTGTAAAACTAAGCCTGAAGGTCAGCGCTCCTTTATAGTGCACCGTCACTTGTTTCACGACTCATGTGTTAATCTCAACAAGTGAAAACAAATAAAGAAACGAATACACGGGAACCCCACAAATGTTCAGTCAGTAGTGCGTTTTTACGCAGCAAGCGAAAAATCCACAACTCCTCCTCAGTAACAGCCTCTTTAACCTTCTGCTGTTTTTTTCCCCGCAGTGGAGGAGGCCTGTCATGATAAGCACAATGGCCGGACATATGAGGTTGGTGAAACCTATGAGAAATTACACGAGAGGATGATTTGGGACTGCACCTGCATTAGTTCTGGCAAGATCAGCTGCACAATCGCACGTGAGTTACTAGAATATGAAATATTAAAAATAGCATTATTTGCTTGAGTGGTATGTATTGGCATGGTAACCTTTGTTTATTCAAAGCACAGGAAACACAGTTTCATGTTTTGATTTATTTTTTAAAACGACATTTTAATAATTAAACCTAAATTTTCATTTGTTCCATGTTGCATAAGAAAGAGGCCTTTTTAAACCTACAGGTCCACATTTTGTCATTCACAGATCGATGCCATGATGGTGGGAGGTCTTATAAAATCGGGGACACTTGGCAGAGGCCTCATGACACTGGTGCCTACATGCTGGAGTGTGTGTGTCTTGGAAATGGCAAAGGAGAGTGGACATGCAAACCTTTGGGTGAGTGTAATTACACCTGCAGGTCAGCAAAGATGTCCTCACTTCACATATGAACTCTAAAAAGTAGACAAATGTGAAATATTGCAAAAAAAATAATTAGCATATATATCCATCATACACGTTTGTGTGTATGATGGATATAGAGTACCACTCAAACATTTGGACACACTCCCTGTGTTCCAACCTTTGATTGGCACTGTAAAGGCTCACATTTTTCTGGGAACTGACCCCGTCTGTGTGTGAGCGGGGTCAATTCCCAGAAGCGTGACCATTTGATACCACTACAAATATTTGACGTTAGTCCAGACAAACAAGATAAGCGAATGAGACAGCGTGTCTCTTTGAGTTGTCCATCTCCAGTTATTGATTTTCATTTGGTTAACGTCCACTACAAAGTTGGCCATTGTGATTCAGATTCTGTGATTTTTGTGTCTCATCTTACCACATTAGTAACAAAGCGCAGGCAGTAAATCAAGATTATGCTGTGTTTTTTTCCGCAGGTGAACATTGTTACGACAGTAGCGCAGCTGCAGCGTATGCTGTGGGAGACACCTGGGAGAAGCCATACCAAGGCTGGATGATGCTGGACTGCACCTGTATGGGACAGGGAAATGGACGCATCATGTGCAGCTCAAGAAGTAAGCAGAATATAAACATTCACAAGCACAAATGCAAAACGTTTTCCAGGGGCAGCTACTAACCACTGTTGTACACAAACCAGACCGCTGCAATGACAAGGAGACTAGGAGGTCCTACCGTATTGGAGACACATGGACAAGGACTGACACAAGTGGACATCCCCTGCATTGTGTGTGCTTAGGAAATGGCCGTGGTGAATCAAAGTGTGAAAGACACAGCTCAGGAAGAAGTGAGACTTAAAAATCTAAACCAGCGCTCAACAAACTCTCAAAGAGTTACTCTGATCTTTTCGTTCTCAACAGACCTGACTGTGGTTGTTCTTTTGTGTTTACAGCCAGAGTTGTTTTGTCCCCAGTCCGGCAGCAGCTTGAACTCCCTGGTGAACTGCCTGCTGAGAGAACCTGTCGCACAGATTCTGGAGTGTTTCACTACGATGGACAACGCTGGATCAGAAACCAGGGCAGCAAACAGATGCTCTGTACCTGTTTGGGCAACGGAGTCAGCTGTCAGGAATGGGGTGAGGACCAGAAGGAGGGAAGAAAGTCAAATAAATCTAGGTCTTTTAATGCAGGAGTCTATGGGTATTGACGCCAGGGGCCACTTGAGGCTCAGAGGAATTGCAATTTTTGGCATTTCTCTGTTGGCCCCGCTGGTTTTAGTTTCAGCTCTGGACGTTACCCTTTGCTTGGTGTACTGTAGTCATTTTTCTCTCTTTCCCCTGTTTTTGCAGAGGCCAGGAACCAGGTGTACGGTGGTAACTCTGATGGCCAGCCCTGTGTATTCCCTTTTGTCTTCATGGGGAAGACCTACTACTCTTGCACCTCACATGGACGTACAGATGGGCAGCTGTGGTGCTCTACAACCTCAGACTATCAAAGAGACCAGCAGTACTCTTTTTGTACTGAAAAGAATGGTGAGACTCAGGAACATGCATGTAAACAGGGACTTTGCTAAAAAATGAATGTGTGGTTACCGTTTGAGTTTTTCACTCAAAAAAAAAAAAGACTCCACGCATGATTGCGTGGTTAGTGCAAGATAAGAGCTGTGCATTAACTATCATGTGTCTATCATGAATCCAGCAATTGTGGTAACACGCGGTGGGAACTCCAACGGCGCCCTGTGTCACTTCCCCTTCCTCTACAGTGGTCGTAACTACACCGACTGCACCACTGATGGGCGCCGCGATAGCATGAGGTGGTGTGGTACCACCTACGACTATGATTCAGAACAACGCTTTGGGTTTTGCCCCATGGCTGGTGAGTGTGTGCGTGTGTGTGTGTGTGTGTGTGTGTGTGTGTGTGTGTGTGCTGTTCTTGGTGAAGGCTGTTATTTAGATGCCCAACTGTGTTAAGCAATGAAGTCACCTTACTTGTTGAGAAAGATGACAACGAATTGTGGTTCATTTCCATTACACAAAATGCTTTTTGTCTTTTTCTCATTGAGTTGTTTCTCACAGGTTGCAATGAACCTTTGGTTGGGGGGTAAATAATTGGTGCTTAAAGTGGTCGTAGGAGACTAATGACTATAAAGGCGGTTGCATAACAGTAACATATAAGGGCTTGGCTGAAGTGGACCAAGGAAATCTCCATGTGTGGACAGATACAGTAGTGTGTGAATGTACAGATGTACCAAAACACACACACTCACACACACACTGCAAGCACACAGAAAAAAAGGTACTAATAGTTTTTGCCCATTTCTTTCTTTAATTAGCTCATGAAGAGGTGTGTACCACCAATGATGGAGTGATGTATCGTGTAGGCGACAAGTGGGACAAACGCCATGATGTTCTGGGCCACAAGATGCAGTGCACATGCCTGGGAAATGGCCGTGGGGAGTGGAACTGTATTGCTTACTCACGGCTGCTAGGTCAGAGAGCTAAATCTGTCAAAACCTTTTAGACGTCTTGAAATAATCTCGAAAGTTATATAATGTTACATTAGAGTGTAAAAGATGTATTCTTCTTCCTCTCCTTTCTCTGCATGTCCAGATCAGTGTATCGTCGATGGTTTGACCTATGAAGTAAACCAGGAATTCTCCAAGCGCCACGATCAAGGCTACATGATGAACTGCACCTGCTTCGGACACGGACGTGGATACTGGAAGTGTGACGCTATTGGTACGTTCATGGCTCATTACTGATTGGCTGTTTGGGGATTAAATAATTGTAGCTGCTGCAGCTGAGAAAAACATCCCCGATGTCCTCTGTCCCAGCTGCTCGACTCTTTTGTTTCCTTGTGTTTTCTGCAATAGATCAGTGTCAAGAACCACAAACCAGGACCTTCTATCAGATCGGAGAGACATGGGACAAAGCCATCCATGGTATCCTCTACCGCTGTTATTGTTACGGCAATGGGATTGGAGAAATGGGATGTGAAGTCCAGCAGAGCTCCCAAGGTAAAAAAGTACAGCTCGTTTTATGTCGCCCACATGTTCTGAATCATAAACAGTAGATGAAAGATAGGTGAAGCAACTGTCACATTGCCCTTTAATTTTTGGATTACCATTTTGAATATTCAGTTTTGGCATTTTGGCTGTTTTATTATTCAGATCCAGAGGCTGCCACTTTTAGATTAGTATGTTAGTATGTCCAACATTGAACAAGTCAACATAATATATTCAAAATCTGGATTGTTTCTTCAGAATCAAAGTGACTTCTGTGGTTAAAAAACAACCCCCCCCCCCCTTCAGCCTAAACCTAAGCTTTGCTTATTTGTAACCATCTGTCTGAGGCAACATGTGCTTGCTGGTCAGCTTTATGCATCTCGGTGCTCAGGTCACGTTTGCTGTTTTTTCTTTCTTTACTTTGAAGTGTGGCAAATATTGAAATGTTGGCAAATATCATCACCCCCGTCTGCCTCATGTTGAATGATGTTTTGCTGAGCTGCTAAGGTGGAAAAAGGTGAACCGCTGAGTGAGAGTGAGGGGCTAGGGAGGCAGTCACTTCCTGCCTTTGTTTGGTTGTTTACTGGGGGAATTTGCACTGCATTGTGAGCCCTGAATCAAACACTGACCTGAAAAGTTGCAACATTAACCTCACGTCACCAGAAAGCACATTTGTGTGTGAAGGGCCATGAGCGTGAAACTATATGTGTGTGTGTGTGTGTGTTCTCTAGGGAACAGAGGCTAGATAAACTGTGTTGAATATAGCACTTGGGTGTTATATCAGACTATAAAATGTCAGTGGGTGTTTGAGCTGGTTTAGCATCGTCTGGTGGTTTGGTTTTGTCCCCAAACGATGAAAAATGTAGCCAGCTTTCACCCACACTCCCTACGCACAACGCTGTTATATTACGTGAAAAAATGCATTCTCACTGCTGCACTCGTCTTCTCTCCTGATGTCTTCTCCTAAATCTTTTTTCATGATCTGCTGCTCAGATGGCCACAGGCCTCTCCAGGTGATCCTCACAGAGGCTGGAAAAGAACCACTCTCTCGCCCTATTCAGTGGAACGCCCCTTCATCTGTTCAAATCACCCAGTACATCCTCAAATGGAGAGTTGTGAGTCTCACTTTTGATTCTTTTGATTACAAGCTGTTTCCAAAAATGCAAGCTGTATTTCATTCCTCAAAATTGGGCTTTAATTTTGCTGACTGCTAGCATTTAGTAAAGGCGGATGCATTTCTGATTGATGGCAAGTGCCTCTGGTGAAATCTGACGTCTGAACAAACAAAGTGATTAGAGGGTAAATGTTCTCGCTTTTACAGTCTGTACACACAGACACAGGTTTTTAGCAGATTCCAAGGTAAACATCCAACCTTGCTCTGATTTTTTTTCTCTCTTTGAAGACCTCAAAGAGGTCTTGAGGCTTGTCGAGATGTTAATGAACTTCAATTGAAGTCGAACTTGCTTCCGCATCAGGGGTTTGGACTGTGTGTTTTGGATAGCAAAGCCACTCAAAGCCCAAATTCTGCTGGAAAAGTTTATATTTTTCCAACAGTTCAAAGCCAGTTGACATACTCGTAATGGAAGAGGTGACAATAAATGGTGCCCAGTGTCCAGTATACACAGAGCACAGGCCTATTTTCCAGAGCTGATTAATGATTCCTGTGTACCCTTTTATAAAGACATGAATAAAATTTATATAGCAAAATGCAAAAAGATTTGCGCTTTTCATCAATTTTGGTGTTTGCCCACAGATGGATTTTGTCTCATTATAAAGTAAATAAAGCTGTTTAAATTTCCATTTTTTTCCTTCTGAGCACTTTAGGAAGTTCTTGTTGAACAACTCTTGTTAATCTTCACTTATTAAACGTTTAACCCCATTAACCTTTCGTCATCATTAATCTGCAGAAAAATTCTCGTGCTCCCTGGAAGGAGGTCACCATCCCCGGCCACATGAACTCCTATACCATTAGTGGGCTGCGTCCTCGCATCACCTACGAGGGTCAGCTCATCAGCATTCAGAACTACGGACGTCGCGAGGTCACACGCTTCGATTTCACTACTAACTTTGGCTCCTGTGAGTAAGCCACAGCTATACAACCATATAGCTACATCAATGCAGGCACATTGAAATAAATATTTAGAAGAACGTCATATCCATTTATTTCAAAAGTGGAAACATATGAGGGAGAGACGACCGCCCCTCCTCCTGTGGTGGACACTTCCGAGTCTGTGACAGAAATCACCTCAAACAGCTTTGTTGTGTCCTGGACATCAGCTTCTACAACCATCTCTGGCTTCAAGGTGGAGTATGAGCTCAGTGAGGAAGGGTCCAAGCCAAAAGTCCTGGGTGAGAGCCTTTGGCCATTGCTGAAACCTCCATATTGCCTGTGGATAAATTCTGTTTTTATTATATTGAGGTTTGACTGACCTTTTGTGTGCTTCTCCAGATGTTCCTCGCACATCCACCTCTGTCACCATCAGTAACCTCCTGCCAGGACGCAGATACAACGTTAGTGTCTTTGAGGTCTCAAATGAGGGGCAGTCAAACGTCATCCTCACTACCTCACAGACTACAGGTAGGAGGAGTGCCCTTCTCCATTTTGTCGTGACATTACACTTATAATCATGCAAAATTTTTAAATATTACTTACTAATACTAATACTCATACTCTCATACTTCTCCAGCGCCTGATGCACCCACTAGGCATGTTGTCAGTGAAGTGGGAGAAACCTCCATCCGAATCAGCTGGTCCAGACCTCAGGCTCCAATTACTGGTAAAAATAACATTTATTTTATATTTTTGTATGAGATATGAATCCTTTTCCTTATCCTGGCTGTGTGTATAACTGTATGCTTGTGCCTACAGGCTACCGTGTGGTCTACACACCATCAGTGGAAGGCAGCAGCACAGAGCTGACCCTGCCAGAGTCCGATACGTCGGTGACCCTGGTTGACCTTCGCCCCGGTCTGCTTTACAACATCAGCATCTACGCCGTGGAGGAGGACCAGGAGAGTGAGCCTGTTTTTGTACAGGTCAACACTGCTGGATCTCCTCAGCAAGGTACACATAACATGAAAATAGCAACACTAGAATGAAATAAAACTGCTTCATAAATTTAGTGCTTGAAAAATTAAGTTTTCTTTTAGTGAAACATTCACAGTATATTCTGTTCTTTAGATGATACAATATTGTTTTTCTTTGCCTTTGGGCTGTCCGTGAAAGCTGAGCAGATTAGCTTTTTACTTGCAGCCAGAGATTCCTTAGAAAGGGCTTTTCAGCGCTCAGAGAACTTGTCAAAACACGACTTTGTCAAAACGTGCTTTTATGGACATAGCCATACCATTGCAATATTTTTTCTTCTTGTCTCCTTCTATATTATAGACCTTGAATGACCTCTTTGAAATCATAGTTGGCTGAGAAACACTCACCTCTAAACGTTGTTAAAAAACGCTTAGAAAGGGAAGAATGCGTTCATGAGTCATTCATAAATAATTTTAATTGGTTTTCCATTTCTGACTCTTTTGCAGGTGTCGAATTCACAGTTCCTTAATGCTTGAAACTGTTTTTTATGGCACAGTTAAATTAAATATATATTTTTAAATGCAGCCAAAAGTAATATTTGCATATAATAATTTGTATTTTTAGCTTTGTGTATTACTTCAACAGCTAAGTTAAGTTTGGGGCTTGTTTTTGTAAATGGTTATGTTTCTCCTCTGAGGACTAATAAATGGAAAATAAATGTTAAATGCACTTTTCTGTCTCTAAACAAAACCTAGGACAACAATGCTCATAGTCAAAAACTCCTAAGAGAATCCTAAGGTCTGACTGTGACCCTTGTTAGTCATTCTAGCACTCTCCTGTCCACAGAGGAGGTCCAAGCCCCCACAGATCTGCAGTTCTATGAGGTTTCAGATTCGAAGGTCACAATCACCTGGGCTGGTCCACCCAGTGAGGTGTCAGGATACAGAGTCACCTTCTCCCCAGTTGCCCCCGATGGCTCTGACCTGAGGCTCCTGGCGCTGCCTGTCTCCTCCAGTGCATACGTTGACATCACCCACTTACAGCCAGGCACACTCTACCGCTTCTACATCAATGCCATCAGTGGTGAAGTGGAGAGTAAGCCGCTGGTAGGAGAAAAGGCTACCAGTAAGTGCCACTTTGGGCAAAGGCCCAAACACAGACACAAAGGAATTACATCAAAAATATTATACATGTTTTTATTTTTGCCTTACATGTGTTATGTTTTCTGCCTCCTGCAGAACCTGATGCACCCACCAACGTGCGCTTCACTGACATCGGCCCTGAGAGTGCACTTGTGATCTGGGAGGCTCCCCGTGCTGTTGTCAGCGGCTTCCGCCTTTACCTGAGCATCGAAGGCTCGAGCCCCATTGAGAAGAGGATCCCAAACAGGGTCACCCAGTACCCTTTGAGGAATTTACGCCCAGATACAGAGTACACTGCCATCCTGCACTCTGAGCTTGACAATGAGCTCAGCGAGGGCGTCACCACATATTTTACCACCGGTCGGTATTTGGAGAAGCCAAACACAGCATCAAAGACTGGAATAAATTGCTGCAGTCATTTAAAAATATTGTTTCCCCTTTCCTGCCTTCTTACAGCTCCCCAGATGGGAAATGCTCCTGCTTTCAGCACTGAGGTTACTGATACCTCAATCATTGTCACCTGGATACCTGTCCGCAGGTTCAGCTACAAGGTTAGCACATTACATCAAAAGAATCAGTTCATCATATACAGATGTGTTTGTGCAAGAATTATTTAAAAGAATTTAGTATTCTTATACTATCAAACAAGTAAAATCACTCTTACAGTTACTCCTAATGACAGAGCTTCAGAGAATTATAACTTGCCTCTGTGGGTCCCCTGAGCACCATGGAAAAGGTTGAATGCTTTTCAGATCATTGTATTGACTGTTATGGTTCACTCTGCCTACAGCCAGTAGAGCCAGTGTTCACTACTTGCTTATCTCCGATCAGCAGCTGAAATTAGAAATTAGCTGGTGAACGCAGTGGAGCATTTAGGCGCCAAAGAGCCTGATGTGTACCCTCTGATGTAGGCAGATTTTAGGTCTTTGCGATGGTTTCTTCAGGTTTCTCATGCCCATCTTGTTTCCCCAGCTGTCTGTGCTCCCCAGCGAGGAAGGCGAGTCTCCCAGGGAAGAGACCTCTTCCTCTGGACGTGTTTACATTGATGGTCTGATTCCAGGAACTCATTACACCTTCAGCGTTCAGCCCATCTACAATGGACGAAGCCGCGGAAACCCCATCACCCGCAATGCTGTCACTTGTGCGTATCTGTTAATTTCACAGAGAAAAACGTGGTGACTGCTAAACAAAAAAACAGTAAAATCAGTTGTATTACTGATCGCCGGGTTGATTTAATACTGCTTTGAGTTGACAGAGCACTTGGGATGAGTTTTTGCTAGACTTTTATTTTTTGCTGCTGCATCCAGTTAAGGTTTTTTGTGTGTGTGTGTGTGTGTGTGTGTGTGTGTGTGATGATCTGATTTTCTCTCGTTGCAGCTCTGTCTCCTCCCACTGACCTCAGAGTTGAGTCCAACCCGAACACAGGAGATCTCACAGCCTACTGGGTAGCCTCCAAAACACCAGGTAAATATTGACATTGCTCCCCACGCACTGACAGCACATCGGATCACAGAGGGTCTAGACCTTGACTTTCAAATGTTTTTTGTTTTTTTTCACCAGAACAAAAATGTCTTCCCAGTATTTCCTTTTCATTTCTCATATTGGATTGTTATATTCCCCCTTTCTTTGCAGGTATTACAGGCTACCGAGTGACAAGCATACCGACCAACGGCCAACGAGGAAACTCCCTTGAAGAGATTGTCTCTGTTACTCAGAACTCACTCACCCTAGAGCATTTAAGTCTGGGTATGGAGTACAACATAAGTGTGTTTGCTACCAAGGGCCAAGTGGAAAGTGTTCCTGTGTCCACTATTGTCACAACAGGTAGGAGCCACAGGCAGAACTTTACACATGGTGAAAGGCCTCAAATATCAATGTGTCTGGTTCGGAGTGAAGAACAAATGACATTTAAAAATGGAACCAGCTACTCTTTCTGTTCCCACCCCTATAGCGCTTGAGCTAATTTTAAAAGAAAGCTGCATTAGTTAAATTTTGACCATTAAAATGAAGAATATTGCCATTATGAACTACCCTGAAATTCTACCCAATAAAGTTTTTGTGGCTTAGAAGTCAGGCGATAACTGCCCACTTGCACATTTGGCAGACATGGGACTTTCTCTTTTTTGTCCTGTCCTGTTCGGCATCTTAAGCAAGCAAAATTTTTGTCTGCATGCTCTGTTGTGCCAAACACCTTTGCTGTGCCAAGAGGAGCTCTATTGCAGGCTCCTCGTTAGTTTCTTTCTTTTATTTTCTTTATTTGTGTCTTTATTATGATGGTATGGCGAAACAACATGGATTAAAATTACTTAATTTAAATTAATTTACAGTGGTTCTAAAGCTTAGTGCAACCACAGCACTGGGCCTGAATCTATGGGATGTTATTACTGCAAGTCCTCATTATACATTAGGTACCAATGTGCAATGCAGCTTTTTCATAATCTACTGCTAGCATGATTGGCTAACCTACCATTTGCATGGAAATCATGTTTATTACCTAGTAGGGTAAATTATTATTATTATTATTATTTTTAGCATGGCCAACAGTATTACTGCCTGATATTTACTTTTAATTATAGTTTTAATTCTGAATGTTTTTCAATCTAGTAATGTGTAATTGTCTCGCATGGTTACTGTTATGAATGCTTTACTGAGAATTTAATTCATGTTCTTGATGTAACCAATGAAATTATTGGGGCTTTTCGATCTGTCTAATTTTGCTTGCGCTTTGCAACATGCCTAACCCTTTCAGACATCCCCACCCCAAGTCACATTGACTTTGTCGACATTACTGACACCACCATTGGCCTGCGCTGGATCCCTCTGAACTATACTACCATTACTGGTTACCGGATAGTGGTAGTAACTTCAGGAGAGAGCTTACCACTTTTTCAAGATATGGTGGAAGCATCTGTTGGTTATTACACGATTCGTGGTTTGGAGCCGGGCGTGGACTATGACATCAGTATCTTCACTGTTACAGAAGAGGGGGACAGCGAGCCGGCCACACACACAAAGCAAACACATGCTGGTGATTTAATCTTTCACTCCATCACTGGGAAGGGGTTGGATTTTGATCTCAGGCATCATAATAGTCCTTTCTTTAAGTGCATCGTACTGCAGTAAATATCTGAATGTTCAGTGATATATTCTTCATGCCACTGTAACTCTTTCTTTATTTGCTTAACCCTTAGAATTGATAGCTGTAGCTTATAACACCTCATTTTCCAGCCATTCCAGCCCCCACCAACCTGCAGTTTGGAGGAGTGGGCCCTGACCACATTAGGGTGACATGGACAGTCCCCAGAGTTGTCACACCAAACGACATCTCTCGGTTTGTTATCCGTTACTACCCTGTAGCCACTGATGATGACATCAAGGAGGTTAATGTTGGAGGAGCCACAAACACCTACTTGCTGCAAAGTAAGATGGGCCTCAAAGGCTTTACAAGACAAAATGACTTGTCATTTATACGGCTCCATGTCAAGCGATGCTAATTGTACATACCACCTTTTCCCTAGACCTCCTACCCAACACCAACTACCGAATCAGTGTGGTGTGTGTGTATGGTGAACGAGAAAGTAAACCAGCCACAGGGACTCAAAGAACAAGTGAGTATTTCTGCAGTTGGTGCCTTGAGGAAGAGCCGAGGGCGTTCCGTATAAAAAAGGCTGATGTAGCCCCTTAGTATGAAAAATGAAGTAAATGTGGAACTGCCCTCAATCTGCATTTTTCTGTTGACCATCCTAAAAACTATGATAAAAAATGTCACTGCCATCATCTTTGCATGTAACTTAAAATGTATCTTGCTTTTTTTAATATCTTTTCTTTCAGCTCTGGCTTCTCCAACTGGCTTGGACTTCTCCGACATTCGGACTGACTCCTTCACAATTCACTGGCTAGCTCCAGTGGCAGAAATCACCGGCTACCGAATTCGCCATCAGAAGACAAGCGGTGGGCATGCCAAGGATGAGAGGCTTCCCCCAAGCAGAAATCACTACACTCTGACTAGCTTGGCACCCGAAACAGAGTACATGGTATATGTGTATGCTGTGAGCAACAATCAGGAAAGTCAGCCTCTGACTGGCACACAAGCAACAAGTGAGGGTCACATCTCGTTTTTTATTGTTAGTGGGCATTAATATATATTTTTTTCCCCCATATTTATCCTCCATTTTCTCCACTTTGCTATTTAATGCTTTCCAGTCTCTGATGCACCCACCGACCTAGAGGTAATATCATCCTCCCCAACCAGCATCACCATACGCTGGGACGCTCCCTCTGTCTCAGTGAGGAACTACAAGATCACCTATGGAGGAACAAGTGTGTACATTTGTTTCATAATTCATAAGATATGATAAGATAATCCATTATTTGTCCCACAGTGTGGGAAATTTACAGTGTTGCAGCAGCAAAGTGACAATAGAAAAACACAAATACAAGACTAAAAATATATAAGATCTTATAAAAAAAATACTGGAATGCTGTCCCACAAAAACTCTGCATACTATACCCATTTATATGCATTAGTAAAATCCACATTTATATACATTAGTAAAAAGACTAATTATTGCACTTGTTTAATTTAGGTGAATTGTGGTGGTTTCATCTGAACCTCAGCCACACAAATTTAATACTTGGCCCTTCTTTACGCTCCTCTTAGGTGGCGAGACTCCTCAGGAGTTTACAGTCCTAGGCACTCAGACCACCGCCACCATCACTGGACTGAATCCCGGCACTGACTACACCATCACGGTCTATGCCATTAATGGACGAGGAGATAACCCTGCATCCAGTATCCCCATCTACGTAACACACAAGACTGGTACAGAACTATGAAAAAAATGTTCCTGAGAAATAACTTAATCTTGGGTGTTTACAGTAAATCTAATGCTTTTCATTCATCTATTGTTCCTTTAGATATCGAAGCCCCTACTGACATGAGACTGACCGATATAAGTGACAATGCCATCACGGTACGCTGGTCTCCTGCTCGAGGACCAGTCAGAGGCTACAGAGTCACAAGTACTCCCAAAAATGGCTTAGGACCCTCCTACTCCGAGGTGTTGGCTCCTGGTAAGGCATGCTGGAAATGACATCTGCTCAGAACTAGATCAACAAGTCATGTTGATTTTATTTTTCCAACACAGAATCACCTAGTCATTGGCTCCTTTTCTGCTCCTCTGTTGCAGATCAGACCGAGGTGACATTCACGGGTCTGATGCCTACTGCTGAGTATCTAGTGAGTGTTTATGCCCTGGGCAGTGATGGACAGCCATCTTCCCCTGTGGTGGATAATGCAATCACTGGTTGGTCTCACTTAAGTAACTTACACTTAAGCTGTCTTTCACCCTAACTTTATTTGTCCTGATTTTCTCTCACTTGTTATAGATAAACTTGGCAGTTAAGACAGTTCTGCTACAGGAAATTCAGTTAAATTTCCTCCTAAGCCAACAGGTAACACTATTTACAGCTGAAGTGTCTTTGCCTTCCTCTTTTTCTGCAGCTATGGACCGTCCGAAGGAACTTACCTTCTCAGACATTGACTCCACCTCCATGCGCATCTCTTGGGACGGCCCAGACGGTGCAGTAACATCGTACCGTGTCCTGTACGCCAGTGCAGAGGAAGGTGAGAGAGAGATGCGCCAAGCACCCAGAGGTGACCAGGACAGCGTGGTGCTGAGAAACCTTCGCCCCGGAACAGAGTACACTGTTAAGGTCATTGCCTTGCATGACCAAACACCCAGCTCACCATTGGTGGGAACTCAAGCCACAGGTAGCACTAAACAGAAATACATCAATGCATTTGCCTCTGTTTAAATATCCACGTTTTAATATTTTGGCCTTGTGACTTGCATCTCTGTGCTTCAGTAATCCCTGCTCCGACCAACCTGGCCATCTCAGAGGTCAGTCCTACCGCTTTCACTGCATCATGGCGAGCTCCAAATGCACGCCTCACTGGCTATCGTGTGGTTGTGAGCCCCAAGAACATCAACAGCCCCCACAAAGAAATGAACGTTGCTCCGGACACCACCCGTGTTGTCGTGCCAGGGCTCATGGTAGGCAGAGTTCCTGTTGGAATATTTCTATGAATTCATAATGAGTCAGTGAGTAAATATGAGCTGTGTGTCTGTGTACTGTAGGTAGCAACCACATACCAGGTGCAGGTTTATGCCCTGAAGAACTCTGTCACAAGCAGACCAGCTGTGGCAGAAGCCACCACACAGCAAGGTAACCAGCTGCACCATGACCCGGCACATTTCCAGACATCACTGATGGTGTGCTGATCTTTTTAAGCTTGCTTCTTTTCCCTCCAAATGCAGCCGTGAGTCCTCCTCGCCGCGTGCGTGTCTCAGATGTAACAGATTCTTCTTTCACACTGTCCTGGCGTTCCAAGTTGGAACCTATCACTGGTTACTTTATTGAAGCCAATCCCAACAGTAGATTATATCCCACCATCACGAGAACCATCTCAGGAGAAGCACACACCTTCACTCTCAGCGGTACGCTGCACTTTTACTATTTGAAGTTCTCAAAGAGTGATTTTGGAGCTTCAGTCTTGCTTTAAAATGTGTGTGTTTTTTAGGTTTGCAGCCCAGCACTACGTACACTGTTAACCTGTACGCTCTAAATGGCAACACAAGGAGCACCCCATATCCTCTCACAGTTCAAACAGGTACTGCACAAATCTGAGATTAAATATGATTTTGTCATATTTCCTCAATTTATGTCACTTGAGAGACAACTGCAGCTAGAAATTTAAATAATTCTGGCAGCAGAAACGTGAGGTTTATAGATCTGCTTGTGGTTACATTGGCTGCATGACACACCGAAATCTCATAAATGTCACCAGTTAATTTGCTTTGTGGGTAATGTAGGCACTAGGTCTTCACAAGGAAGAAGAATCCACTGACCAAAAAAAGATAATTGTTACATTGGTGCTGGATTTAAGTTTTTTTTAAGTCAACAATTGCAGCTACAACCTTGCACAACCTTCAGTGCATGTACAGAGAAAATGAGCATTAAGCCAGTGTAACAACTGTATTCCTCCTTATAGCTGCCCCAGTGGTCCAGGCTCCCACCAACCTGCAATTTACGTCTGTGACCCCCACGTCTGTCTCCTTCACCTGGCAGCCACCTGCCACACACATCACAGGATACTACGTCACCTATGAAGAGTCAGGAGAAACCCCACAGGAGCTCTTCCCAAGACCCCACGCTGGCCAAAACTACGCCACCATAAATGGTATATACTCTTCAGCAGTTCCATTTTTACTTTCAGAGCTTCACACAGGATTCTCCTGCCACATCAATCAGGGGCAGGCTGTTATTTTCGCCAAAAAAACACAAACACTTGTTTCCCTCTGCTCAGATCTGATACCAGCCACAGAGTACATTATCAAGATCATCGTTATCCAAAATACACAGAGGAGCCCACCTCTGGTGGGCAGGATCAGGACTCGTGAGTATTTTGATACTTTTGCTCTGTACAGTGATAAATGTGAAAGGTAAAGGGATACACTTAAAGTTCAAGTCAGTTACTGGTAAACATAAGGGGTGGAGTGGCAGCTTCCATCTGCTCAGCTGAATGTAGCTTTAGATAAATTGTGCAGCCAAAATCTAAAACGATAATATTCCCTCTTTATTTTGAATGTCCTCGCAAATGTCATTCAAAATGTTTTGTGTGTTTGTAATACTGCATTATGACACACCTTGCAGTGAGTTGCATTGCTGCGTATCTGTCATCCCTACTGGCTGAGATATGTTAGAGCTGCTCTGCTTTACCTCCCCGTCATCTAACCTGCTTGCTTCCATAACCCCGTCTTTCCCGGCAGAACCAGATCCCTTGCTTCCCTTGCCTTTGCCTCAGCCTCACCGCCCTGGAGGTGACAGGCTGGATGTGCCTGAATCTGATCTGGACAACAGAGTACAGTTAGTGGGCCCCAATAGCCAGGATCGGTTTGGTGATCAGAGCCAGCATGTGGAGTACACAGAGTACAACAACTATGGAGACAACAGATATAATCAGAATCCATTGTTACGTTATGGGCAAGTTCGTGAGCCCCTGGTGTTTGTGCCACTTCCTGATGCAGAGGGCCGCAGACAGCCCATTGTGAAGCTAAACTTGCCTATTGGACCCATACTCTTTAACGAGACAAATGTGCCATTGGAGGCCCAAACTCAGACCACCATCTCCTGGAAGCCTTACAGCCAGAGCAACGCCTACCTGGTGTCCTGCCATCCCATCACACGACTAAATGAGAAGATGTTCCAGGTAAGAGACCAGTCCGTTATGCTGTTATACTCATTTAACAGCTATGTTAGAAGAAATGTGTCCATTCAAAATCATTTCCTATCTACCCAGGCCCGCCTGCCAGGCACAGCCACTACTGCTACCCTGATAGGACTTACTCCTGGAGCGGACTATAATGTTATTGTGGAGGCACTGCTGGGGGGGGCCTTCAAACAGAAGATTCTGGAGCAGGCAGTCACTGCTGGAAATACAAGTAAGTTTCCAGCAGCAAGTTATGTATCTGAGATAAATATATGATTAATGAGAACTGTATCAGGTCCATCATGGCTAAATTCTTTCCTCAAAATTGTATTCCCTAATCTGTCTTGCTTCAGTTTCAGAGGGAGTTCCCTCCAGTAAAGACATGTGCTACGATGCCTTTACTGCCACCTATCATGATGTTGGTGCTGAATGGGAGCGGATGTCTGAGACAGGCTTCAAGCTGTGGTGCAGGTGTCTGGGCCTGGGCAGCGGCCACTTCAGATGTGATTCATCTAGTAAGTTTTGGGATATTTTTCCAGAATACATAGACATATATGGAATTTGAGTACGTTTCACTTGATTTCTGTATCATCTGTCATTAGAGTGGTGCCACGACAACGGCAATAACTACCGCATCGGAGAGAAATGGGACCGTCGCGGAGAGAACGGCCACTTAATGAGCTGCACTTGTTTGGGAAATGGAAAAGGAGAGTTTAAGTGCGAACCACGTAAGGCCTCTTTAATACCCGAAGAGATGTTCTGTGACTGCGTTGCAAAGTGAATGAGCTGCTGGTCATTTTTAACATGTACATCTACCCTCACAGATGAATCCATGTGCTATGATGATGGCAAAACCTACCAAGTGGGCAACCAGTGGCAAAAGGAGTACCTGGGTGCTATCTGCACCTGTACATGCTTTGGAGGGCAACAGGTAAATCATATGAGCCTTCCTGGTGTCCTCTTTGTATCATATGTGATCATACAGAGGTGCAGACACACGATTTAATGTGTGCTTGTTTTATTTTTCCAGGGCTGGCGATGCGAGAACTGCCACAAACCAGGTGCTGATATCGATGCCGGTTTGCTGCAGCCTGTTAGATATGGAGACAGCACACTGCGCAAAGTGAGGGAAATGCATTTAAAATCACCAGAAATGTTATGCAGTATTTTGTCTTGTTTTAGATGTCCTCCCGTGCATCTTTATCATTTTACAAACGATAACAATCTGTTGTAATGTCGTGTACATATCCTTTTAACTCTACTGGTGTTCATCCTCCAGAACATTCACTGCCCCATCGAGTGCCTTCGACCGGACCTGCTGGCAGATGCGCACGTTCCTCACAATCCTCGGGAATAATGAGCTGGTCATCTGACATCCGCTTTGCTCCCTCACCGTCCAGATGCTGCACTGTCTCACCTTGTAGAAGCCACGCTGTCTGTCATGAACTGAAATGAACTAACTGCCTTATCACATTGCTGACACACTGCCATGCTCCCGGATCATTTATCTTCGCCGAGTCTCTTCACTGTCGACTGCCAGGTCTCTAAATTTGTGATGTATTAGAAAAATAAAACCCTTACATCTTTAGAGCTTGTCCAATCGGATGCTAACCAAAAAAACAGAAACTGTCAGAAAGTAAGCACTGTCTTAAAGAATGGTGATGTAGTTATTACTAATGTAGCTGAAATTATCCTCAAAAATGTGCTTTTTTTTCTGTAGCCCCTCTTGCATTACTGAAGGGTTGTCGCACTGCGTGTGATTGACACATCACATTCTTAAGTTTTACTAATTTATCCCTCTGATCTCATCGTGTGAATGTGTTGAACAAGGATGTGAGAATGTGAACTGTTCTATTTTTGTACTTTGTGCCAAAGTTGTTTCTACCTATGACAAATAGAAGTCCCTTATTTGAATAAAGCTGGAGAGATCCTTAAAATTACCACAGTGTTATGTCTTTTTTTTATTAGGGTTGGGGGGAGGGTTAAGTTGACAACAATAAATAATCAAAACCAGCCAGAACAACCTCCACAAATATCATAATCATGAATTAAAATTAAACCAGTCACAGGGAGGAAAAAACCAGTGCACACCTGGTGTCAGTCCCAACCCTGTGTAAATCTGGAGCGTTGCATCATCATGAATGAGATCGCCATACTTCATTGTTCGAGGCTGGGGTTAACAACAATGCCACCGATGCTGTTGACCAGCATGGTGAAGGTGTTTATCAAAGATGGAGGAGGCGAGGGGGAAAGTGTGTTCAGAGGATTGGGATAAAGAGCTGGTGTGAAAGAAAAAGATGCAAAGGCTAGGGTGCGGTAGAGGCAGATGGTGAAAGGGGGCAGCCGCAAGAAGAATGAAAACTCAACTGTTCTAAACTATAATAAACTGGTTGGCTTTCTGAAGTCAGTGCAATTGGAAAGCCAAGATATCCTTAACAAAATCATTTAAAATCTGCATTTTGAATTTACTTGGGCA
>VUQJ01014971.1:41316-52637 GCA_015108635.1 Andinoacara biseriatus | reverse complement strand
CCCCCCCCCCCCCCTTTGATTACCATTTAATATTTTTGCTGGTCATTATGAATTTCAGGCGGGCCACTGGCAACATATAGCCATGATCCCTCCTCTGCACATGTCCAGACCATCTCAGTCTGGCCTTTCTAACTTGGTCTAACTTTGTCTCCAAACTGCACAACTGAGCGGTGCAACTCTGATATCCTCATTTCTAATCCTGTCCATCATGGTCACTCCCAGAGTAAATCTTTACATCTTCAACTCTGCGAGATTACCCCCACTCCATTTTGCCCAGTGAGGGAGGCAGGCTTGGTATCAAAGTGTCCAGCTTTCATTGGTAAGGGTGCTCTTGTGATAGTGTGGGAAAGCAGCTTTATACTGTAAAGACTATAATAAAGTTAATCAAAAATTAAAATACTACTATAGAAATTAACGTAACACCCCATCTCTCCCTCAGACGTAGGGTGAGGAGTGTAGAACTTCAGGAGGGGCTCAGAGAAGAGCCTCTGCTCCACATTGAAAGGAGCTGGATGAGGTGGTTCGGGCATCTGATAAGGATGCCTTCTGGGTGAGGTGTTCCGGGCATGTCCTACCGGGAGGAGGCCCCGGGGCAGACCCAAAAGGTGCTGGAGAGATTATATCTCTGGTCTGGGAACGCCTTGGTGCCCCCCTCTCAGATGAGCTGGAGGAGGGAGGAGGTGGCTGGGGAGAGAGAGCTCTGGGCATCTCTGCTTAGGCTGCTGACCCTGCAGCCCGGCCCTGGATAAGCAGAAGAAAATGGATGGATGGAAATGAATATGGATTCTTAATTCAGAGCAATGAACAAGAAATCAAAAATGTCCATTAAAAATTAGATTAAAATAAAGTACATGAACAACATTGTGTCTAAATCAGTCATCCAGACAAAATCAGATCATGACACACACACACACACACACACACACACACAAAGGGTCTGTGGTCAGTTTACGTCTCCTTGAAAAGTGATATAACCTTCATTCCTCCTCAAACAGATGGACAGCATCTTCATTGTTGCAGAAATACATCACGCTCTTGGCTGATTTTTTGAAATTTATGACGCGAATATTTACACAAGACGGAAATTCAAAAACTGTCCCAATCACCCTTAATTCATCCTACATTTCCCGCAATAATAAATGACGCTCATGAATACATTCACCCCTAAAACAATTCAATAAACTTTACTGGCAAAAAAAGGTGTCTTTTCCGTGCTTTAGAAGAGCGTTTTAAGTCGGACAGATGTGGATTTACGGGTCCCCGTCGCTCACTGCAGCCTTACTTGTCCATTAGTTAAGTGACAGGACAGGCCCTGGAAATCTGCAGCAATACGTGTGATTACGTTAAAAGATCGCACAATCTGTTCATATTTACGTAATGAGCCCGGCATTTTGCTGATTGATTAAACTATAGGGTGTGAATATTTTAAGGGCACGCTGATTTATAATCCAACAAAGAAAAAAAAAATAAGAAGAAGAAGAAGGAAAAAAAAAGAAGAAGAGCGATTTATTTGTTTAACTATGAAAACGAGGGCTTTCTGGTAAACCGCTCTGACATCTGGGGGCTGACTTGAGTGATTCAATAGACAGTGAAAGAGTTTTATAGAAAGACGCAGCCTCTCTGTGCATTATTGGTTTAAAACAGAAAGAGGCACAGGGCCTGTCAGCACTTTTGTCCCAGCCAATGTTGAGAAAACTGACAGCATTATCAGCGGCGACTGTAATTTACGCGGGGAATTTTTAATCAACACGAACCGCGTATTCAGATTAAATTAGAGGAGAAACAGAATCAATGACCTCCATATATTCTTCCGCTGCCTTATCAATTAGCTGTGATTTTTGTACTGTGTCAGAAGGGTCTTTGTCATAAAACGGGCCAAATGGCATTTGTCATGCAGCTGACAAGTCACACAACTAAATGAGTTGCTATTGATTTGCGAGATTTTTCATCAGCCAAATTAAAAGCTGCAGTTTGATAGAGGTTCACTCTGCAGCCGTGTTGCGTTCACTCCTATTAAATCAAGTCAAAGTTAAATGAAAACTCCTTTGGAGTTAAACACTAGTGAGCTAAAATCGATTTAACGCTGCTTCAGATGAATCACGTCTTAGCTAGGTTTGTTAAAGCTGAGACCACGTTTGCCTGTTAAAGCTGCCATCAAAGTTACCCTTTTCTTTCTTTCTTTCTTTCTTTCTTTTTTCAGCTTCTGTGATCGTTCTGTGATCCCTCTCTGAACAGGCCGTATTGCCGCTGAAAGGTTGCTGCCGTAGTTTCGTGCACGCCTCACTTGACAAGCTCTGGAGATCTTTTTTCAGAAAGTAGTGTCTGCAGTGCTTATGCTACTTTGTTACCTTGTATAAATAGATACTTGATGCATCTTTGTTTGATTAGGAAGAATAAAGTTTAAATTTATTAATTTGTAGGTGTATACTGTAGGTGAATGTGAGTGTTGGTTGTCTGTCTCTCTGTGTTAGCCCTCCGACAGGCTGGGGACCTGTACAGGGTGTACCTGCCTCTCGCCCTATGACAGCTGGGATAGGCTCCACCCCACCCCAACGACCCTGACCAGGATAAGCGGAAGAGACTGGATGGATGGATGGATGGAAATACAGCTACATCTATAATTTCAAGCTAGACAAATCAAACTAATTTCAATCAGACTCAAATGTTGAATTACTTTACACTGTATCGATGTAATAGATATATAAAACACACCATGAGTTGCATTTAAGAAAAAGCCTGATTTTAATCACAGGGCTACAAATGGCGGCAATATTTTATTTTGATGATGTCAAATTTAAAAGATATGCACATTTGCCCAAACCTCTTCAGCAGAGGTTTCATAATTTACTTTTAAGAATATATTACTAGATTTGTTCAAATCAAGCTTTATGTCAATGGGATTCATTGCAACTGCTGCCATAATGCAGGACTTTATTGATCCTACACAAAAATGTGCAGGAATTTTATATTAGAATGACATTTTTAACACATGATCAACCTGAGGATCTCTTCAGTTTCTTATATATCAGATCCAACTGCCAAGAGCCCCATAAGTGCGCTAAAGGCACCGCTGATCGCAGTGCTGCTAAGAATGCATTTAATCACTATATAAATATGTGACCGTGGTCTGAGAGGGTGCTAAGTGACACCGCACTGCACGTCCTCCCATCTGCTCCTTAATCACAGCCCTTACACAGGGGCCCAATAAACCCCCCCTGCATTTGCACACACTCATCATGCTGTTGCTCTTAGAAATTAAAGTGGGCCTGTGTGACCACCCGCCATCAGGCTTTTGATCGCTTTACTTCCTATTCATTAGCTTAATTATTTGGCCATCAGTAAACCTCGCCGAGTAATTAATATCTGAGAGCCTTTGCAGTAAATTAAAACTGGGAATTGAGAAGTACTTGTGCTTTGTTTTAGTACCAGAGACAGCGGGACTATGAGCTAATGGGCAGGAGCTGAAAGAGACCTAAACATTAAAAGTTTAGTCTTCCACTTGGGATTGCTGCTGTGGTCAAGGAGCATTTTCTAAAGACTTAGTTTAAGATCTTTCTGGTATTTCTCACAAAGTTTAGTTGTCTACCACTTTGATCCAGATTGAAACATGGGTTCTCTCCAGATACTTCACTTTCCTCCCACAGTCTAAAGACACGCTTAGTAACTGGTGATTCTAAATTGGCCTTAGGTGTGAGTGTTCTCCATCTCTCTGTTAGCCCTCCTCTGTGTAATTCTCGCCCTATGAGCGCCCCACTAAATTAAATTTGATTTAACCCCCCCAAAAAAAAAACAAAAACAAAAAAAAAACTTGTTAGCAGAACCACTCTGGCTAATTCAGATGTTGCTTTGCAGCCTTCAGCTGTTAATTTTACGATGAGGTTGCAGGTAACACGCACCACCACTCCTGTGTGAGCTCAAGCTCAGTGCAGCTCCTCCTGCAGATATATGCCTTCTTTACTCTTTGTCAGCAGACAGCTTCTTTCACTTCCTTTTTTCTTGCCTTCCACCTTTTTCTTTAACTGCAATTTCCTTAAAATGTTCCAGTGAAAATTGCATGTGTGTAAAATTACATAAAAAGAGACATAAATTCAGCTTTTTTGATGCCATTTTCTTTATTTCACAGTTACACCGCACGAGTTTGAGATAAATATGATTTATCCTTGCAGTCATTCAAATAAATTAAGTTCATTTATTTACATGTAAATGGCAAAAAAAGAATTCATAAATATAATCAAGAAAAATGAATATTCACATTAAATGCGCAAATGTAATTGCGCTGCGTGGGATGTTGTGCAAAGTATGGGAGGGAAAACATCAGGGACAGCAGATGTTTTGGAGCATTTGCTGGTTCTTTAAAACCTCACATAGCTCGTGCGCCCGCTGAACATCGTCAAAGTGTCTGAACATATTCTGGTTCATTTGTCTTAGCGTATTTGATTCCTAAAAATGTGTGTTTGTTGACTGGAGCGCAGGCTGCCAGTGGGTGCAGGAAACACAATTTTGCCACAGAGGATGCCTGGCATGTGACAACAACAAAATTAAGGGAGGAAATGAACATTTTTTTTCAGCATGCTGCAGCAATGTAGATTACATAGTGATGATTTTATTCACAAATAGTTTCAATAGTATACACGTGTCATAATCCCGCATTTGTTTGCGTGAGTGTGAGAGTGATCCCGACAAATGTCTTGGTTGGAAAAACCTTCTCAGAGCATACGAGGCAAAGATCTTTAGCCTTGTACTCTCTCACAGACACACACGTTTCCTGGTGTCATGTCTGTAACACTCAGGTATTCATCATGTGTGTGTTTTTTTGGGTGTGTTTTCACAGTCCTGCCCCAGTTTTCCTGTCACCTCCACCTACTTGCATCCCGTCCAGCTCGTCGTCAGAGAAAGAGCTGTGGGAACTGTAGCCAACTTCATTACTACGCTGCAAGAAGTCTGTGGTTTGTGGCATCCCAACTCTGTTACCCACAGAAAGAGGAAAACCCCGCTGGCGAGCCTCCACTTCTTCTTCCTCCTCGTCTTCTTCTCCCTCTTCTTCCTCTTCTCCGTCCTCCAGTTCAAGATCTAGCCTTCGGTCGGCAGGGTTCACAGCCCGTCTGCTCTCGTCAGATTTGTCGGAGCCTGTCTTTCCTGAGCTGCGTAGTCTCTCTGTGTCAGACTGGGTGGAGGCAGTGGCCTGCTCCTTTGCCTTCCGGCTGCGCTTCCACTTCATCCTCCGATTTTGGAACCAGATCTTGACCTGCGAGGCAATCGTAGAAGAAGAAGAAGAAAACAGGTTGGAAAAAGGAAATGTAGTCCAGAGTTTGTGTGAAAGAAACAAAGATATATTTTGGTCGCAGCTCCAGAAAAGAAAGTCTAATAAGAACTCTCTGTGACTTTTTAAAAAACAAACATCCCTCTGTCTTAGTTTTTTTTTTTTAAATAAATGAAAGCTGCTTCATAAAATCTAACTTTTTTCACCTTTGTTTTTAAGGTGATTCAGGGTGGGGAATATTCAAACCAGTAAGCGTTGTTTGGGGTTTTTGTTGTGGGCATCATTAAAAACATCACCATTTATTACCTACTCCCTCATCCTCCCAAAGATTTTATAATTCACAATACTGCTACAGTCACCAACAAATAAATGAAAACAGCAACCTAAAACATCTGAGTCTTACATATATTAATGAAGACGGATGTCCAGCGCCCTTGGACATGAGACACAGTTTGTTGATCGGCTGATGATACTTTAATGAATAATGTAGGATGAAGATACTTTAATGTAACATTCAAGGTTTAAATGGCATGCCACTGGTTGTTTTCATGGTTACTGACAGCTCCCAGTTTGTCTTATTTAAGGTTCCAATACAAATGAATAAGATTTAATCTTTTGCATGGCTACTTGCAAATTTTGTTTCATTCTGATTTGGAGGCACATTTGGTGTTATTTGTCTGATGCATCAATATACCGCTATAACAGCCAAATTATGCATATCAATCACCTCAAGGGTTTCTTGATTAAACACACACACACACACACACACACACAGCGAGCTGGTATCAGCTGAGTTCTGTGGCTGGTCTGTAGTTGGTAATAATATTGATCAAGTCAATAAACTTGTTTTAGAAATGTAAAAAATACCCCCGCACTCTCTGGGCTGGCCTACCTGTGTTTCAGTCAGCATGAGCGATGTGGCCACTTCAAAGCGTTTGGGCCTGGACAGGTATTTGTTCAGTTTGAACTGGTTCTCCAGCTCCAGGAGCTGCTGGCTGGTGAAGGCAGTGCGGGGCCTCCTGCATTTCCCCAATAGGCCTGACTGAGGGCCTGCTGGAAGAGGAACAGTAAAGTTATCAGTTTGTGTGAAGTCCCATGTAAATTGAAGAAAGAAAAAAAAACTGTTTTCAGTTTAACACAGGATGGATGAATATTAATATTATAAAGTCATTCTGCAATATTTTGATTTATTTAAGGCTCCATCCAAGAATATCTGCTCACTATCAAGGACATAAGAAGTTCATTGTAATGTTGTGGGTGGGGACAGGCACACATATGCCGGCACTCTCTGGCCATCATTAACTATAATAGCTTTACTCCAGTTTATTGTTGACGGGGGGACACGGCAGAAGCGGGCGTAGAGGCCATAAAAACACAGGCATGCCATTAACTTAATGAAAATTCAATGAAGGCTTTTGGGGTTTTATTGATGAACTACAGAACGTTTTAGGTGTTTGTTTATAGTTTCTTCGTCACACAAAGACAATTTTCATCCGGCTGGCGTTTATAGAGAAATAAATGGGGTAAAATTAAAATATGACAGATAAGCAGTAAAACCGGGGCCACTGTACCGCGAGGGACGATGTATGACTGTCATTAACGCAACATACAGGATTTAGCTACTTGGATAAAAAGGCATCCAAAGCAACCCTCAAGTAAGGTTATAAATTATGCTACCGGTGGAGTTTATTTATGAGACAAAATAAAGAATACATAAATAAATCCTAAAACACTGTTTCATTGTCAGATTATTCAAAATGGGTTTTTTTTTAATTTAATACAACTCTGATAAATAGAAAAATCAATATCAGATTGCACAGTCAGGTAAATCAGTGCTGTGTATTTATTTATAATGAAAAAATAAACAACAGAAAAATACAAAAGGAAAAAAAGAAAAAAGAAAATAAAAAGATAATCAAAAACGATCAAAAAAGAACAATTTATTGATTAATTAAGCTTAATAATAATAATAATAATAATAATAATAATAATAATAATAATGAAAAATAAGTCGAGAAATCATGTTAAATTAACTTAGTTTCATTTTACAGCAACTGAGCGGTGCAATTCTGCTTAAATCTCCTCTCCATTCCACTTTAACACAGTCGCCTTTAAAGACATTTAAAAAGAATTTAAAAACAATAATTTTGACCTGTCTAATAGCGCATTTTTATTTTTATTTATTTTTGATATTTTGGACCTCTGTTTATCTTATTTCATCACACTTACAGCTGTAATCTGGCAGTCGTGGCATCATGATCCCAGCGCGGATCCAGTGCTCCAGGGGCAGAGATCCAGCCATGGCAGCCACCTTCAGATGTTCTGGGTAGGTCTGTGATAGCTGCGTGAAACCGGTGTATGCGAATGCGGGGTGCTGTCCACCCAACGCCGACAATGGGTACATGGGTGCAGGATACATGCCGGGAATCGCTCCCTGAGGCAGCGATGCAAGTCCTGGATGAGGAAGACTTAGGATACTCTGCTTGGGGATTATTCCGGTCTGAAGTTGCGCGGCGCGCGGAGAAGGAGTATCCGCGCGGCGGCAGGAGACCGGGCTGCCCGCTGGGCTGTCGCTGCTCAGACCGGGTGAGAGGTCTCGAACTGCACGGTTGGTGTCATCGGCGAGAAGGGCGTCAATTCTAAAGTTTTTCGATTTCTCCATGGTAGCTTCAGCAAGAGAGAGAGAGAGAGTGAAGAGTGTTAAAAAAGAAAAAAAGAAAAAAGGTTAAGTTTTGCCGGTGCGCACCTGCGTGTGCGTCAGCACGCAAACAATCACAAAATCATACTTCACTAAAAAACAAACAAAACTGTAAATGCGTTTCAAAACAAGAGCATTTTCTTCTCGTTTGACCTGTTTTGACTTTACGCCACCCTAAACGACTGGCATCTACATGTGCGTGCATGTATTGGTTTCTTTAAATTATGTCTATATGTCAGTCTGCATCAGCGAGTCTTACAAAAGTAGCCCACAGAGGTATGCTTCTCTCTACATCTGCCGTCCTTCTCCACCCCTGGAGGCCGCTGCCAGCTGGGATTGGCTGGAGGTTGAGCTGCTCTGACGGGCCTCTAATCAGCTAATTACTCGCTCGTTTCTCCCCCCAGAAAGCATTCAGAGTGAGGTAATGTCCAACCCTTGTCCCGCCTGCAAACACCTTCAACTGCATCAAAGCGCCGAAGTACATTAGAAGATTGAGCAATTGTATTTTCAGTATCTATCTTACTGCCAGCTCATCGTACTCACCGCAGATTGCGGCTACCTGGCTGCCATAAACAAAGAATTATACGCTGCTTTCATTGTCCAGACTAATTATTAGTGCTGCTAATATCCTCCACACCTTAGAGCCAAATACTGGCTGGTTTTCAACACTAATGTTATTGGTTACCTCTGATTGGTGTGACGTTGGAGACATTGTGTACGGTATTTAAATCATTAGTATTAATGGTTTGTTTCATTCCTATACTAAGGCCATACCAATGCCATTAAAGTTTACGATCAGGAATTGCACACAAACCGTATAAAAGTGTAATGACTTGGCAGAAAAGGCTGTAAGTTAATTGGCCCTCTCCGTAATGTGAACTAATGTAGTTTTAAGATTGGAGAAAGTCGGGGTGCATTCGTCTCACTTCGTCTCTTAGACATGGCGCGACAACATAGAAGTAAAAAAAAATAAGCCAAATTAAGCTTACCCGAGACTTAAACTGATGATGTTGCTGCATTACAAGGAAATTATTAAACTTATATATATATATGGCTGGATGGTGCTTTTAACAAGATCCAGCCAGGACTTCTGTGGGACAAACTGGAGCTGTCAGGAGCGGACCACCTCATGTCCCATACTGGACTACCTCACTGACCGCCCACAGTACGTGAGGACACAGGGCTGTGTCTCTGACAGGCTGGTCTGCAGTACGGGGCCCCACAGGGAACTGTGCTGGCACCATTCCTCTTCACCCTCTACACCGCAGACTTCTCCATCAACACCCCACGCTGCCATCTGCAGAAGTTCTCTGACGACTCTGCCATAGGTGGCCTCATCACAGGTGAGGATGACTCAGAGTACAGACAGTGGACTCAGGACTTTGTGGGCTGGTGCCAGTGGAACCACCTCCTGATCAACGCTGCTAAAACCAAGGAGCTGGTGGTGGATTTCTGCAGGTGCAGACCCACTGACACCAGTGAACATCCAGGGAGTGGACATTGAGATAGTGGACTCTCATAAGTACCTGGGTGTTCACCTGAACAATAAACTGGACTGGACTCACAACACTGATGCGCTTCACAGGAAGGGTCAGAGCAGACTCTACCTGCTGAGAAGGCTGAGGTCTTTTGGAGTGCAGGGGGTGCTCCTGAAGACCTTCTATAACACCGTGGTAGCATCAGCCACCTTCTATGCAGCAGCTTATCTAGACAAGCTCATCAGGAAGGCCAGCTCTGTCCTAGGATGTCCTCTCGACACAGTGCAGGTGGTGGGAGACAGAAGGACTCTGACAAAAAAAACATCACTGATGGACAGGGTCTCCCACTCCATGCACGAAGCTGTTGCTGAGCTGGAAAGCTCCTTCCTGCAGATCCTTCCTCCCAGCAGCTGTAAGACTGTATAACCATCACTGCTCCCAACAAAACCACAATATATCATAAATAGTCTGGCCTGTTAAGGTTCAGCACACAGGCACATCATGTATGTTGTATATATTATTATTAGTATTATTGTTATCATTATTATTGTTAATGTTTTCTTGTTTATATATATATATATATATATATATATATATATTTTTTTTTTCAACAATGTAATTTTTTATATTTATATTTATATTTATATCTGAGGCTGCTGTTACACCCAAAGTTCCCCTCTGGGACAATAAAGGCTGTTTCTTCTTCTTCTTAATATATATAACTTATATATAACTATATGTAACTATAAATATGAGTTCTCATTGTTGTTTATTTATCTACAAGTATTTTGTTTAAGCATGATTGCAGCAGGTTTCTGTGAACATTATCCTTTTCAGGTTCTAACACCTTCAATAACAAACAGCGGTGCAGCCATCTTGTCTGTATGTCACAATATTAAATTTTCCACCTGAAAGCATATGTGGGCCTTTATGTGTTTCATTCTGCTGATGTGAATAATCACCACCTCTTTTGAGGACACCCTCTTTCCAAATTTGTAAATTGAGCGTGTGTGCACACGTGTGTATTTGACCTCCAGAAAATTGCAGGTCCGCCCACTTCTCACTCTTTCTTTCTCCTTTACCAGTATTGCTGCTATGTCTTTCATCCTCAGCTCTCTTTCTCTATCAGGCAGATTGCTGTCTGTCTCAAATACCTCTATAGGAGCAAATTACCTCCTGGGTAATCACTGCTGCCTTCTGCCTGTTTCTCTCAACCTCTGCCCTCTACAAAAGCCTCCTTCCTTTGCCTTTATGATTTGAAAGTAATTTAAATAGCCAGGGCCCTGCTAAATCTGTCACTTGAGCCTGCCAACAGAGCTTCAGGAATTAAATTGAATCAGCACCTTGTTCAAGTGTCTCCTGCCTTCTTCTGATAATTGTCTTGTTTTCCCTTTGAAAAGATGAAATGTTGCTGTAGTCTATATCTCAGAGAATGTCAACTGGCGGCTCGCGGGCCACATCTGGCCCACCAAGGTTTTTCATCCAGCCCCCCCAGAGAGTACTATATGCCAATCAATCATATCGCGTCATAACCCGTTAAAATTAGTTTGAATTATCAAAGGAAGTAAAAGTTGCAGCCTAGTATCTACTATTCTGTTATTGTTAAAATAAATGCGCTGCCATTATGTGCCATTGCGGTTTTACCGTGTGAATTTATTTAGAAATCCTTTTATGATAGTCTGATATTTGTGCCTTTTGCCTTCATTCACACTGGGCTGATGACGGACTGAAGATTTTGCTGGTTTTGCCTAAAAAAAAAAATTGTTAAAAAGGAGGTAAATTACTATATTTACGATTTTCAAAAAAAGCACCTCACCATTGCGTGTGAAATGAAATTACCAAAATTTACAATAGGATCCAGATTTTTTTTTTTTAAAGAAAATTA
>VUQJ01014971.1:20357-36794 GCA_015108635.1 Andinoacara biseriatus | reverse complement strand
ATATTTTTTTATATTTATATATATATATATATATATATATATATATATATATATATATATATATATATATATATATATATATTAGGGCTGGGAGTTTAACGTGTTAATTTGGATTAATTAATTACAAAAATTTTAACGCGTTAAAAATTGTAACGCAATTAATCACATTTTTTTAAAGTTCGGAGCCAGAACTTTTGTGTTCGCTTGTTTTAGCACGCCTGTAAATCTGACGCACAAGCAACAGCAACGCATCCGCAAACAATAACGATGTGCGATGAGGCCGAGGAATCGAACCTAGGCGTTATTCTAACTGTGAGGCAGCAGTGCTAACCATAGTGCTAACCACCGCGCCACCGTGCTACATGAGTTTCCTCCGGGTACTCTGGCTTCCTCCCACATTTGTAGCTTCAACTACTGTATACAACAGCAGTCTTTTCAAAAGTCCCATCAGAATATTTTTAAAGCTAAAGTTGTCCCTCAGTGGACCAAGAAAAGCGGCTTCATCGCACATCGTTGTTGTTTGCAGATGCGTTGCTGTCTATGAGTTTGAACATTTTGTTTTCTTGCATGTCCCCGTTTTTTCCTGAAGATTTTTTTTTTGAAAGGATGCAGACTGCCTGTCAAACAAGCAGATTGGCCATTCATGCATCCTCTTCTTTTTATTAAATTCAGGGTCGCAGGAGGGCTGGAGTCCATCCCAGCAGTCATAGGGCGAGAGGCAAGGTACATCCTGGACAGGTCACCAATCTGTTGCAGGGCTAACACATAGAGACAGACAATGATTCACACTCACATTCACACCTACGGTCAACTTAGAATAACTTAACCGCATGCATGTCTTTGGCCCATAAGAGGAAGTTGGAATACCTAGAGCAGGGATGGGCAACTCCAGGCCTCGAGGGCCGCTGTCCTGCAGGTTTTAGCTGTGTCCCTGATCCAACACACCTGAATCAAATGGCTGAAATACCTCCACAGTATGCAGTCAAATTCTCCAGAGTCCTGCTAATGACTTCTATATGTCTATATATATGTGTCTATATGTATATGTGTTCAGGTGTGTTGGATCAGGGACACATCCAAAACCTGCAGGACACCGGCTCTCAGGACCTGGAGTTGCCCACCCCTGACCTAGAGAGAACCCTACAAACATGGAGAGATAATGCAAACTCCACATAGAAAGGCTTAAGGCAAAGCCCCAGGCTGGATTTAAACCCAGGACCTTCTTGTTATGAGGCAGCAGTACTAACTGCTGCATCACTCTACAAGCAGATTGTCATTTATTTGCATGTGCAAGTGGTTACAATGGTGTGCACCATGGAGCAATCTAAATAAAGTATAAGTGGTGCAGAGGTCCACATGGAGATGACCTTGAAGCGGATAGAGGCCAGATTTAAATCAGGTGTGATTTTTGCTATTTTATGACCAGTGTTTTTGATTGCACCATGTAAACTGGAAAACAGGTTCGATCCTGCAAGAGGGTAATCTTTTAAGCAAATGAATCTCTGTCTAGTAATACTAGTAGAGCCACTTTCTAATCCCATCAGGAGGAGACAGTATTTCAAAAACTGAAATGAATTGATCAGTCACTTGACTTTGTCAATAGACCAACGGCTCACTATTAAGATATGTCAATCTTTGAAATGGGGTAGAGGTAAATCACAGCGTTAGGATGTATTTTAACAACTCTGAATTGATCAAATTGTTATCAGACAAAGACTGATCAGTTCCTCTGGCAACACAAGTGTGATAGAGTGACAGTCAAAATACTCTGACAGATTCCGAATTGACAGATGTATAATAATGATCAAAAATATACACATTAGTTTTAGCTGTTTTTGACTTTTAGTATCCTTTTGCCTATCAAAGCAGCAGTGTCTAATCCAAATACAAGTTCTCATTCAAACCAAACCTTCACAGTTAATCTTATAAAGTGCAAATAAAGTGGTTTAGATAGAAATATCTCTGTCTGCGTCTCATTCACTCATCTTTACATCACTCTTTGTACATTATATTTGATGTATTTACAGCCACAAGGTTAAAGAGGTCAGAGGACTCATCCCCATCTGTCAGTGAGATAATTGGTTTGAACAGGTGGACCCTCCTCCCTGTAAGTTACACATGCTCAATATTTAAGGTAGGCTAAATATCTTTTAGCAAGCCTGTCACAAATAACTGGAGACTCTTTGCTGAGACTACATCTAGGAATTTGGTATACCATTTTTCTAGGTCATTTTTGAGTATTTTACAGGCGCAAACTAGCAGCCATCAAAACTAAACCCAGTGAGTAAGTTTTATTCCAACATCTTGTGGTGGCACAGTTTAAACTAGGGATGCAAAGATTGTGAAATTCCAGACTGACAAAAGGAGCAACGTTCAAAATAACAATCCGTTTGATAATTAATGCTGGCGCCATTTTTTGGTGGCTTGTTAATTATATTTTTTATCCTGTTTATTCCACTTCTGTGCTTGTGAAAACATAATTCATTTAAAGTCTTTCAGACCCTTTTCACCCTTAAGAGGACAATATTCATGTGACGTGGGCCACTGTGTGAATGTCCTGATGTTGGTTAACAACACCAGGATACCGGCTAATACTGCTGTTTTCCAGTCATTGCTAATCTAGTTTAAGGAAGCATCAGCTATCATTGTTTTTTGTTTTTCTGGCTGGGCTTTAACCTCCAGTAGAAGTATTTGTTTAAGGCTAAACAGTGTTTAAACATGCTTCATGTGTAGTTATGGCCCTAATTAATTTGCTGAACAAAGATACCATTTTTGCAGTTGTGTCTCTGTGAATCGCCACAGTGGATTTTAAAGGGGTTTAACAAAACGTTGTGTTTATGAATTACAGCCATTTTTATGCATATTCCCCCTTTTCAGTGGCTCAAAAGTATCTTGACAAGTAACATAATTTTTAAATCTGAAAATCTTTTGCAGTCAATGACTGCCTAAAGTCTAGAAACCACAAACACATCACATGCTGTGTTTTCTCCTTTAAAATGCTCGGCTAGGCCTTTACTGCAGCCACCTTCAGTCGCTGCTTGTTTGTGGGTCTCTTCCTTCAGTTTTGTATTCAATCACTGAAAAGCATGCTCTTTGTGCTGACACATGATTGACTTGGATATTGCAGAACATCCCATTTCTTTGCCTTGAGAAACTAACTTTTGCAGCATTGGCTGAATCTGAGCAACGAGTATCGCCCTGTATACTCCAGAATTAATCCTGCTGCTTCTATCAGCAGTCACATCCTCAGTAAACACTAGTGACCTGGTTCCACATACCCATGCAGATGATGTGGTTTAGATCATGAGCTGTTTCTCTCCTTCTCCATATTTTCCTCATCTTGTCTTTCTAGTTTAAGTTTCATCTGTCCAAAGAGTATTTTCCAGATCTGTGCAGGCTATTTTAGATGATTATTTAGAAAATGTAATCTTTCTTTTTGTTTTATTATTTTGCACCTTATTGTAAACCTTCTGCATTTCCATTCATGACGGTGTCTTTTAGTCTGGTTGTAGAATCTGATAATGACCTCCTCTGTGGTGTTCTTAGCTTCTTTTTTTAATTCGAGGTTGTGTGACCACTCCTAAAGGTTTTGCTATTGCTTTGTTTGGCAGCATTTTTACACCTGCACTGATATCTTTTTGGGGCTTATATTTAAAATTACAGTTAAAAGTTACGAAATACAAATTTAACACTTTGAATCAACTTCTGCTTCATTTTCCATGAAATAACAAGGGAACATGCATCACCTGGCCATGAAACTGCTTGTCAGTCAATTGTCCAATTACTTCTGAGCCTCTGAAAATAGGTAATTGTGTATAAAAATAAATATTTCCTAAACAATTATGACATTAAAAAACATCAACAACAACAACAACCTTACATTAAAAATGAAAGTCTGCACTTTGACTGTTTATAGCCAACAGATAGTGGACCTAACTGTATTTGTGCCTCCTCCTCTCAGCGTTTGCTGGTTACATTTTAGAATCTATTTTAGTGTTACATTACTTTCATACTCCTCAGACTGTTTTTCACATTTTGCTCATGTGTTTAAATTGTGTTTAAGTAACTTGTGCTGTAATGTATGAATTCAGTTGTTTGTGTGCTGATCTATTTATACTGTATTCTAAATGTGATTCTGGGAAACAAAAGCGTACCATATTTATATTTCAGTATTTCATATTTATTGACATTTGGTTTTGTACAAATAGGATTATGAGATCAGTGCTGTTTGTGATATTCTGTTTGCTCTTGGTGTACCGACGTGTTGAGTTTCGGGAAATGTTCCAGATGTGCTGAGCAGGTACTGACTCAGTGTGTGAACTAACTGAAGGATTAGAAATGCAGTAACTGCCCGCTCTGTCAGAGGTCCTGATCTGCTGAGACCAGGAAACTATCACTAAGTGACTTGTCTTCTGCTGCGCCTCACACAGTGTCAAACAAAAAAACTTCATTGTGTCCTGCTCTGCGGCTCACAGCATCCTCCTGAAGGAACACAGTGTTCTTAAAGCTTTGCCATGGGACTGCGGCAGTGAGCTATAATAAACACAATGGCAACTTGAAACTGACGTAGCTAAATAAAATTCACACATCATTAATTTCATTATTTCTGTGTATCTTGTTATCTGTGTAGTAAAATGTCTTCTGTGACTTTATGCAGTCTGTGGGTGAAAGACGTTATTAAAAGTCATCTAGAAGAAATCGGTCTTATTTGAAAGAATAGCGCCACAGTTTGCATGTATTTGTTTTATTTCACAGTAAGATGAGAAGATAAATATGACTTTCATGTCTGCAGTTGGATTATACGGAGGCAATTAACCTAGCTTAGCATAAAGACTGGCAAAGAGGGATTGTTACTGTAGCTCTGCTTTCAGTTCAAAATCCACCAATATTATGATGTAGCGTTTTAATCTATATGCAAATGGAAAAACATATTCAACTGTGGGTTTGAGCGCATAACTGCATCTAAAACTTTCATTTGTGAGTTTGGGAAGTGCTCATTGGTGGCGTATGTCAAACATTGGGTGTGAGCCAGGCTAACCTTTACCTGGTCATGTTAAACTCGGCTAAATGGCTCCTCGGCATAATCAGTGTAAAGTTTAGATATGAGAATGTGCTGTCTCATCAAGCTTTCTGTGAGAAGGCAAATAAGTACAACATCAAACGGGCAAATGTTTTTCCAGCTAAATGATCATTTTGATCTTTTGGTCCTCCTGACATACAAGAGTGTTCCCGATTTGAAATAGGAACAGTCTAAGTATCTAACACCCATCTTTTCAGCCTTATTTAGGGCCACTGTACTTAAGACTGATTTAATAGAAAATATGAATACAGAGGCTGCAGGCTACTTTTTATGTAGCTGCACAAACACACCTCTCCCACCAATTAAAAACACAGTATGGACACACCAACTTATCTTTTCAGAAATGTCTGCCTTTAACGCCCTTCATTGTTGTCCTTTCTGTTTTCTTGCAGTGGCTCCCTCTCTTGCTCTCTCCCCTGTCCCCCGCCTCCCAGAGGCTGTGTCTGCCCTTCCAGAGCAGCTGCATTGAAATAAATTGCTCCATTAGGTACTTTCTGTTCTGCCATCAGCGGAACCACACTGATCTATTCATGGACATGGCCTCCGCTTTGATTAAGATTAAAATACACACACATACACGCAAAAAACACGACAGCCTTTTCACACAATCCTGTTGCGTGAACTAAGAGCTCTGTGAGGCTGGTGATGTGAGCTAAAGGAATGTGAGCATGTTAACAATGTCAGTCAGGATAACATGATGCTTTTAAGCAGGCACAATTTAAAATCAGCATGTTAGCACACATGCTAAATAGGACTTAACTAAAATTTGATTACAGTTTTGGTCAGAAACTTGATCACTGCAGAATTTTAAATACGACTTAATGTTGATGGTGGATTAAAAGTCAGAGGAAACTCAGTCTCAGAACTTCATGACCATGTTTACAACACATTCAATATTAGCTCAGCTCTTTCACCAAAGGAGATGTATATCTTTTAGTGGCACAGATGGAAAAGTTAGGAGATAAAGACTGACTTAAAGGTAGCAACTTGCCTTTAACCTTTTGGATATTAAGTTTCATGATTTCATTTTGTCATAATTGACATTGCAAAAGTCTTTTTTGTGAGGTTATTAACAAGATTAAAATTAGTTTGTCTTTCAGTCTGAATGCACACATGCCTAGCTCAGTAGATAAACAGAGGGAAGCCATCCACCATCCAGATGGTTAGTGGACACTCTCAAGATTCTGGAAATGCACCGGAAGAGCAGTAAGTAGTTTTAAACAACATCTACCAACAGTTAGTTCTGAAACCAACAGTTAGTTCTGTCATGCAACATGTAAATACACGAAGAATACAAACTGGAGCTACCACTGACTAAACCTTCAGTAACAGACTGAAAGGCTGAGTCTGTGACCTTAATTGTAAATGATAGCTTGAAATTTAAAATCTGGCTTTATTATCATTCAAACACATAACAGGTTGTTGCTAAAACTCAAGCAAAACTTTCTGAGTGCAGTGAACAGTGTTCCAGCTACATGCTATTTTGATATTTGTCTCATCACCCATTTTGTTTGTATCATACAGGCCTTTGTCATTACCTCTCTACAGCACAGGTGTTTGTATTTGTGTGTGTGTGTGTGTGTGTGTATGCACAAGTGTGACTGATCCCATTCATCAGGCCAGTTAACCCTTGGCAGCAAATAGTAATTCAGAACAGGACACCAGAGGGGGATGCAGGCACTTGCTCTAATTAAATCCCCCCTTCCTTATCCACCAGCCTTCCTTATCTGCCAGCCTTCCTCCGGCAGCAGAGACACTGACCTTCCAACCCTGCCTTCGCTTCTGCAGAAAACATTTCCCACCTCAGCTCTGCAAACTGCAAAGGGACATGGAGACGGTTTTCTGTTGTAATAAGAGTTTATATTTCTACCTTCAATGTCACTTTAAACCTCTAACTTCAATCCTAAAAAAAGGATTAAATTATAAAAAAACTAATTATAAACTAAGTGGGCAGAACCAGGGGACAATTATTTGCCTTGACTGGTTGAGCGAAGGGAGAATGAGAGAGAAAAGCAAAGCAAAGCTTTGAAAAACAAAATACAACAAAAACGTTCAGGCTGCTACCGGCAGATCAGAAACATGTAACTCCCATCCACAGATATTTGCAGAAAGGTGCAGTGAGTTAGAGAACAAAGAAGCACTTAATGACATGCAAAAGTGGCTCTTAAAGGCATGTGGATTGTACGGCACATGGACAGGCTGTGGCCATAAAGTGTCAAATGACTCCATCCTTACAATAAAAAGAGATTTTTTTTATCATTATTAAGATCTGTAAGTGATCTGTAAATCTTTTTTAAGTAATAAACATTCGTTCCCAGGAGTGTTCGGCTAATCGACATATGATGATGATGGTTTTCTCCTTTCAGCTATGTATACTTTCACTGAACTCTTGACCTTTTCTAATCCAGCCTATTTTCAGGATGACATTTTATCTAAATAATGACTCAGAACAAATGTGTCCTTCCTCCACTTGTGAAGTAACGACAGTGAACAAAGTGGCATTAATGTGAATAAGTGTTTGCACTGGCATGATGGTGTACAGCTGGCTTTTGTGTGGCATGCTCAGTTCAAAAGAGGGTTAAAAGCAGGGTAATCTGTCTGGCTGACAGCATCAAAGGGGCTGGCATCATTAACAGTGACAGTCCCAGGCTGAGGCGTAGCCACAATGGCTCCATTCATCTGTTTCTAAAGGCTGAACTTGCATGTCCGCATGTAGGCACAGGTACCGGTATTTGAATGTGCACAGAAATGTGCCCAGATTAGAACAACTGCAGCTTCACCTGTTTTAACTATGTATTGTGAAACAAATTGAGATGATGGATTTCTGGGTTTACTTGAGGCCTTTTACCCCACTAAAATAAAATTCTCCTTTTGTATTTCCGTTTTCTTCCTTTTTCTTATTAAATTACTCAAGCCACTGTCTTAATGGAAAATATTTTTTGGGCATTGCACTAATGACTTGCCTCTATAACGACACTCACACTTTGCTGTGCAATAGCCATCACAACTGCTTTCAAACTACAAAACTGAGGCATTGCATTTAATTAGCCTGTGCCTGTCTGCTAGCTAACTTGTAACTAGTTTTTGCCAAAGTCTGCAGCTGAGAGACACCTTCATGAATGTAAGTACAACAAGATCCAAACCACTGGTTACACTAAGGAACAGGAAGCTCAGACTAGAGTTTGCATCAAAGAAACAGAATGATGTGAAGAGAAAAGTACAGAGAAACAGCTCGTGATCATCTAAAAACTGGATTTACAGACTTTTCCTCTGTGATCACTTTGCCATGTTGGATACCGAACCCCGAGGAATTTCATGACTTTAGATGGAGTTGCTACATCCTCTTTGGATGCACTGTGGCTGAGAAAGGAAGGTTGTTTTGGTCAGGCTACAAGGTTTCCCCTCGCTCTCTAAAAAATTAGTGGTAGCTGTCTAACTTCAGCTCTCATAGTTTGAGTGATTTATAAAGTGATTTACCTGGATTGACTTTTATGATGTAATGTTTTGTTTTGCTTAAATAAATATTCCATTTGCAGTTGAAGACTAAATTACAGAAATTCGATTTTGGGATTCTTTGTTTATAAGTAATATTTAAATCGTATGTGTAATTATTTAATCTTTTTACTAGTTCTAACAAGTGTTTCTACCCCATGAAAATAACAGATCCTCGGGGCCTATTTGTCTGGCCACTAAAGTAAAAACCAAACAATTCGCCAAGTGCACAGATCATTAACAGGTGTGGCTGGTAACTGTATTTGTCTTGTGGGGCTACGGTATGGGTAATTACCCTTTGGGAAAAGAGACTCTTACTATTTAGATGAGATCCAGTCCAGACCTCCTGTATAAGGATACCTGGGATCTAACAATCCAGGGTTACGCTCTCTGCTCAGATTGAGACAAATGCTGCACACACTGCAAATGGATAGTGACCCAAAGCATACAGCAAAAGCAAGAATTTCTCAAGGCAAAGAAATGGGATGTTTTTCAAAGTTCAGAAGGCAGAAAGACCCACAAACAATCAACTGAAGGCAAGTGCAATAAATCTCAAGGGAGGAAACACAGCATTTGTTGATGTTCATGGGTTCTACACCTAGAGCGGTCATTGACTGCAAAGGATTTTTATCCAAGTATTAATAACAATCATATTTAAAATTTCTGTCTGTCCAATTAGTGTTTAGCCTTTGAAAATAGGGACTATAAAGATGTCTGTAATTCCTGAATAGTTAATGCAAAGGTTCTGCACAAAAAACTCTTAAATTAAAGCTGAAAGTTTGCACTTGAATAACACATTGTTTGATTTAAAATCCACTATGGTGTTGCAAGAAGCAAAATTACAAATAAAACACACTTCATTGTCCAAAAACTCATGGACCTAACTGTAACTGTATTTGACTAAGGTATACTTCAAGTAAACCTCTGACTCTGAATGCAGTGTACATTCTTTGTTTTATAAGCTTTTCATGGAAAAGACCTGACAGATTTAGCTAAAATTGCACAAGATGATTATCTCATCCACAAACACATATTTGATTAAAAAAATCTTCTAACAAAAGTTTTTTTTCCCCTCATATTTGGATTCCATTTACATAAAACGAAAGAATATGAGTATGTATATCTGCATGCATGCACCGAGAGGGTCACGCCAACATCTCATTTATGTAATGGCTCCACATTTATTGCCGCTGACATGACTGACGGGTGGAAATGACATCACTAACATTTAAATTGTTGTCCTTCTCTCTGCAAAGTAATACATGCTAAGTGATGCACATTCCACCAACAAGCTATTTTCTACTCTCGTTCTCTATGTCTTTACTCCAAGTTTCACACACACACATGCACACACATATGCACACGCGCACACTTTCTGTGTTTCATTTGGCTGTCCCCACAACCTCTCGGTGTCTCTGTCATATCCAATTGGCATAATTGAGCTGGGTCAGATGATAAAGAGACCTATAACAAGTAAAATAAAAAGCAGCTCCCAGTTATTACTTCTGTACTCCTCCTGTGCCAATCACTGTCCCTCCCTTGCACGCAGTTTAACAGACTAAGACAGGTGCATTCATAAGAAGAAAAAGTGCGACATCCCAGAAGAAGTAAAGCAAAAAAGGGAGGCGAAGGCAGCAGAAGACGACAAGGAGGAGAAAGTTGAGCAGAATGAGAGCTGAGATAAATGAGATGTGACAGGCTGCCACTCTTCTCATCAGCATGACACAGCTGTCACAGCCCTATTTCAGGAAAATTAAAAGGCCTTACGGTAAACTGGCCTGCCTGGGAGGAGGGGCTGGAGGAGTGAGGAGTGTGTGTGTGTGTGTGTGTGTGAAAATGAATAAGCTTGTAGTATGCAGATGGGCTTTCAGTGTCTCTCCTCCCCCAACCTGTACTCCCTCCTGCAAGTGCCACCCTCTCCCTTTTGACATGATAATGGCTCTAAATTGATGAAGACACTTCACTCACTGGATGACAACTCTACCAGCAAGCGACATCAACGCCTCCTCATCCATCACTATGAAGGCCCTCCTTCCTGCCTGCATGACACTGGCTGAGTGGGAAGTTGTTTAATCAGCTAATTTGCTCTTCTGTGGCCACCTTTAATGACCATGCCACCTCTGGATTATCTTGTCATCCTATCCTCTTAATCAGCGCTGATGAACTGCTCATCAAACTATTAGCCTCTTCATACCTTTGCCATGCTTAGCAAAGGTTATAGGCCTGTAATTAAAACTAATATGTCGGAGCACATTTTTCTCTTTAATTGACAGAAAAGGAGCATTTCTGCAATGGCCAAGAGACCTCAGCTCCCACCAGACCGCATCTATGGAGAACATAAACCAGATCAAAATGTCTTTACATGTCTGAGTTTGTGTACATCTACATAAACACTGAGCAAATACAGTTCCTCATTAGCACATTTAAGGATCAGAGCCTGGAGTTTAATCCCCCCATCTGTGCAAACACATTTGCTTTCTGATACTTGTGTGTGTTGAGGTGGCCCTCTTCATTTTGATGGAAGATAGACATAAGTCTGTTATCTGAGTAAATCAAACAACACAATAAAAATAAATACATTTTCAGTTTACTGTATTTCAGTGGTAATTTTCAATATTAGACATAGATAGAAATGAAAAATGGGTAAATTAAAAAGTGATATTTTTAAGTATATTATCGTGTCATGAAATCTCATTTTCACACTACAATAGCACCGAGATGCTGAGTAGTCCTCCTGTTTTCCCCCTGTTGTATTATTAGCTACAACCAGAGCAATCCATTTTCTTCTGCTTGTTTAATTCAGGGTCGCATGGGGGCTGGAGCCTATCCCAGCTGCCATAGGGTGAGAGGCGGGATACATCCTGAACAGGTCGCCAGTCAGTTGCAGGGCGAATCCAAGACCTTCTTGCTAAGCACCACTCCACAGTGCTGTCCTCAAGTGCACACAGGCAGGAAAAATTGGCAAATTACTGCGCAAAAATCAAAGTAAAATTTCAAAGTCAAGCAATAAGATTTGCTGGACTTTGAACTGGTTGCAGCAGTACAGTGACTATTATTAAAATTAGAAGCAACAATTTCATATACTTTTCCCAAAAGAGTCATTGTTTCCTCATCCAGTTAGATCTGTTTAGGCACGACAGACTCAATTTTTTATTTGTGCCATAGCAATCCCTGGTGCTGTATTACAAAAACAGTGCCAGTGCAGATTAGTACTTATCAGATAAGTTCACTCAATCCTATTAGTAGAGATAAAGATGGACTGATGCACACAAATCATGCATTCAATGTGGTTCATACAACTGTCTGCAGTGAAACTGTAGATGGACATAGCAGTGGTGACTGCACAGTGTTATGGCCCCTGCCATTTTGAACCTGGATGTGATGATACTAAAAGCCAAGTGACACTGTGTGTTCCTGCAGTAGTAGCTTTTCAGTCACAGGCTGGTATAGCCCTGATATAAAGCATGCTCTGCTTCATCATCAGTTTTGCCTCTAGTAAGGACCATAATTTCCAACAAGAACAGTATGCTATATTCAAAATAACCTGAAACCAGTGAGCCAAAAGGTCATTTTCTCATTGATTTCTGTACAATCTGACTTCTTTTTTGCCATCAGATAGGTTTCCCCCTGCTGGACACAGAAAGAATGCAGTTTCAAGGCATTTGCTCATTTGCTTCAGTTCTATATTCATCTTTTATATACAGTCTGTGTTTGGGCTGTCTGATATCAAGTATATTTGCATTTACATTGATGTAGCTTTAGTAGATAATCTATGTGTCATCAGAAAAGACACCTAACAAAAAAGGTGACTAATAATAACAATAAAAAAGAAGCAACCATACTGGTAGGCCACATCTCTCCAGTACTTGGTACCTGGTTTGGTCGACTCAGGTAGGGTAAATGTTCCCAATATGTCTCTGCTATTAGCTTTAGATCTGTCCTAGCTGCCCTATTAAGCCACTCTTTTGGAGATTCAGCACAACCAGGTGGCTACACTGCTGGTGAAAGAGTCTTGTTCCCTTTTAAAGAATTCATAACATCTATCCTATGTTGACCTTATACGGCAAATAAAAACTATCGATCCTCCTTCCCCAACTCCCACTTTAAAAGACTTATTGTGGAGCTCCATTTCATCTAATCACTTGGCAAAAGAGTCCAGTGTCTAAATAAAGAAAGAATAAATAAAAAAGTCCCTGGGCCAACGTGTTGCTCTCACCTTTGCAGATGAAATTACCCGAAAAGCTGTTACAAATCAATATAATCAATGCAATCAGCTAACTGACACAGGCAATCTCCTGCCAGTAAGTAAAATACCCCCGGCGGAGATCTTTCAATCTCTGCTGCCATAATTGCCCCCAAGGGCGACGTTAGGGTGTAGCATTTTGTACACTTAATTAAATTAGTGAGCTCTGTGGACAGGGTGGGTTGCGGGTCTCACAGAGAACGAATAGGTCTGGCCCTGTGCCAGTAATTAAGGCAATACCTTTCTTGATTACGCCAATCCCCCTTAATGAACTCATTATGCATTTTAACCCAAACACTCCCATGAATTAATGAGTGCACAGAAAGCTCCTGCTTGAAAAGGACGCCCCGATCACAAGCCTAAGCCATAACTCATCCACTCTACGAGGGGGACGTAATGTCCATATTTCTCCCTCTTTCAGCTGCAGCCAAGACTAATTTGGACTTGAGTGACAGCAAAAGTTTTCAGTCTGTACACATAAAGCTTTAAAGGAACAGGATGCCTCATCTGGCAAGCAGCAACAGAAACTTACTGGGCGACTTTACAGGGTCTCCCTCTGATCCTATCAGACTTCAAGCTCCAAAATAATCACATGACTTTTACGTGGTGATTTTGCACAGATAAGATGCACATGCACATACTCACATGGGTCCCCAAACATATGTGCAAAATGATTTAAAGAGACCTGGGAGCACTGCGGGGTGGGAGCAGCTCTGCTCTGACCCATAATGTTTTGCTAATTAAATAATTCACTAATTGATTCATTGCCAAATCAATAAAGCCTGCAGATGGTTTATGGTGCTAAGTGTGTTTGTGTTTCCAAGTCTGGGGGTGGGGGGGGTGGATGGTTTACAGATGAAACACGCACACACACAGTATCCAAACCATTGGTGCGCCCTCTAACTGAGTGATAAGCAAAAGCAAGTCAAAATGGTGCTAAAATGCAGGCGAACACTGAGTTGACCTTGCACTTGTGTTGTATGACATCATTCAGCCCGTCACAGTTAGATGATGGTGAATATAAAAGGTGGGGGCAGAGTGTGACTCTGTGTGTGTGTGTGTGTTATGGTTGAACCCAGTTCCCCAGGGCACTCTGGGATTTGTAGGTGGGCCTGTGGAAGAAATCAGATGGGATGTTATTAATTCAAGCGTAATGATTCCTTAGGGTGTTTGTGTATGAGAGTGCATATGCATTGTAAATATGTGATGTGTGTACTTTGTGGCTAGTCATATTTGTGTGTTTGTGCCTGTGGAGGTAGACATTACCCGTGAAAGTAATTGGGGCAGCGGTGAAGTGTGACACTTCACTGATCTGAGTGGGTGCTAGGGCTGTAAATCCAGCTTCACGTGTGATTGGATATTTGTTTGTAAACATAAGCACAGGAGGAATGATGCAAAGAATGGCCACTAGTGCTTGGTACTATCAAATGAAGGCTATGATTGTCAGCCACTGGATACAATTTATCTAAACCTGAGACAGCTGGATTTAAAAATTACAGAATTTTCCCCATTTAAACCTTAGAACAGCAGATTAGGGTTTAAAAATCAGGTTTTGGAACCAGGCAATAGGAATTTGCTTCCATACAGCCGCTAGAGCATTGCGCTTAATTTATACTCGTGCTGTGAATGTTGAGCCTACAAGATACAGTGGATTTATGCTTCTGCATTAAATCTACATCTAGGTATAGCAACCACACACGTCACCATCAATGCAGCCCAGACAGGTATAAATACTGGCAATGATGTTGGTCACTTGCGTAGGCCGCAGTAAACACTGTGTTTGTGTGGGACAAAGTGGGACGTGTCAATAATGCTTAGAGGTAGTCTGAATGAATTAAACATATTTCAGTGTTATTTCAGCTACTCTTCTGTGTGGTAACAGTTTTTCAGCTTGGCATACTTTTTTTTGAGCCATATCTGACAATTCTAGCAATTTTTATCCAATTATGACACACACAAACTGTACCACTTCACACCATATTGTTCTCCCTGTGTGAAGTGAAAAATAACTCCATGTAGTGTGATCGTGCTTCAACAGGTCTCCTTCCTAACCTACAAAGTTAGAAGCATCCCATTGTACCCTCAGCACTCAGCAGCCCCATTGTGTATATTTTCATGGGTCAAACTACAGAGCAGTTATCCTCGCTTGTTTCACATCAGGCAGGAAGACTTCACAGGCAGCACTAGATTTACTGCAGTACTATGCTTGTACTAGCCTTCTTTACAGGTAAAACGTACAGCAGTACTTTTAAAATTTCAAGCCACTTTCCATTTTTAGTTCACTGCATTTCTGGGAAAAAATATCATCAGACTTAAAGAGTAAGAGCACCGAGTACACTAGACAGCTGTCTAATTCTTGATCAAGGTACTGTTATGTAATATCTCAGTGATCTATGTAGCTTCAGATTTAACCTACACAACTACTGTAAGACGTAATCCCAAATGGAGAAATAATGAAGGTTTTATTAGTCACTGGCTCATCCAGCTGAAGGGCTGATTAACTCAGGGAAAGGCATCCATCTGACCACAATTCACAAGAATCCTACAATATTGGTTAGAATGTAATCGAAGTTGGTGACCTCTGTAAACTGTCGGCATCCACTGACCCCACTCTGCTGTTTCATGTGGCCTGGTTGAGTTGCTGCCAATCATCGCTTCCACTCTGTTATACCATTAACGGTTGACTGGAATATTTAGTAGCGAGGAAATTTGTGCTTGGTTTTATACACCTGTGGCCATGGAAGTGATTGGAATACCTGAATTCAGTTATTTGGATGGATGAATAAATAGTGTATCTGTAAGTGATAATACCATAGATTTATTATATAAAGCTTAACCTCCTAAATAATAATGCCAGAATTCTTTTGTGTTTATCAGGCTGTATTTGAGCACTGACTCTCAAACTTTTAAATGTTGGATGCCATATTTTTTTTTCCTCACAATTATATTAAAAACTGTGTACACTTTGCTACATATTTAACATTTATTCATCATTTTAATTTAAAGTGAACAAGATAATAAACATAATTTCAAAGGAATTGTACATGATCAAATAACACACTCCTATTATCTGTGATCTTCACCAGTGCAATTGAAATACAGGAAAAATTTCTTACTGTAGGCATCAAACCAGTTTTACTTTGCCATTAACAGCCACACAGAAGTTCATATCAGTTTACATATACAACCTTAGAAGGAGATAATACAGTTAAATGCTGTGTCAAATCCAGTTCCAATACCTACCAACAATTAACTGAACTATCTAGGACAATTCTTTGTTTCAATATAATGTACTTTATTACTGCATTACAGTCACAAATGCCTTAAATTTTAAATGCCCAAAACACTACTTTGTCTAGTAACCATTTAAAAAGTACCATTAAGGTCCACTAAGAAAGCCCAACAGACCCTCTGAGATGTTTGCGTACCCTGAGAGAACTAAAGTGAGAAACACTATTCACACGAGTGAAAATGCACCATTAAACACAAACTTAACTTGAATGGAAAATGCTTAACTGTTAAAAATACAATACGGTGAAAAGTAAAAAAAAAAAAAAAAAAAAAAAAAAAAAAAAAAAAAAATTAAATATAAAAAAAAAAAATAAATAAAAAAAAGAATTTA
>VUQJ01014958.1:21729-40067 GCA_015108635.1 Andinoacara biseriatus | reverse complement strand
GGTTGTGGGTGTGGGTGTTTGTGTGGGGGGGGGGGGGGTCCCAATGGCTGGGAACTGGCTGATAGCTTGCTGGGAGCATAAATTTAAGTGGCGATATCTGCCATAAACACCTCGTACAAGTATATGCTTTCTCTAATTTGTTTAATTTGTTGACAATTTCTATGTCTGGTCTAGGATGTGGTTAGCAGAAAGTATCTGTAGAAATGTTAAAGATAATAACAGAATATCAATCTCTTATGGCATGCTTAAAGCTGTTTTGATTTGTGTTAATATTGAAAACACATTTTTGCTGGAATATGTATTGTATCTTTACTAACCCAGGGGTAAAAGTTTAGGTGAAGGCCATCAAATTAGGGAAAAATAGTTTTGCAGAAGATAATAAGATGTCTGCTGAAGGATTTTTTATTATGAAATGGGGCTGTAATGTTTTTCTGACTTATACATTTATTTTGATGGGTCTCGGTTTTTTCATACATCACACAGTTCTTAAACATTACAGGCTTCTGTTTAAGAACTTCTTCAAGTGTCTTTCTCTGTGTCCTTTGTTGCCCTGCTGAAGACAACCTAATAATTTTTTTTTTCTTTTCAACAGGTATGGAGACGGCTTCATGTGAAAGGGCATCAATTGTGTCACAATACCACAAAGATATCTCTGATTTCACTGTAATCCAAGGCCCAGCTGCTCGTATCAGACCACATCGCCTTCCACAGGATTACTTTTCCTGTGAGTTCCTGTTCAAAACATTTTACCTCCCTTCATTTCATCAACCTGTTCCACTTTATGTGAGATCAGTGTGGCTGACTTGGTACTGTTTTTCTTTTTTCAGTTGACTATGAGGGCCTGGTGCAGAACCTTTCGGTATGTGAAAAATTCCAGATCTGAGTCTTGTATTCATAGGAAGAATGAAAGATTATCTGCTTGCTTGGCAAGTCAAACAGTCCCATTCTCTTTCTCTGCTGTGTGTTGATTCTCCTTGTCTGTGTCCCTTTTGAAGTGCATTACCACTGACCAACCAATGAGGCCGTACCTCAAAGAAAACCTTCCCAAAAGGATGCACTTTGCTAACAACAAACGCATAGAGCGGGGTCACCTGTATATGAAGTCAGGCTGGCAAGCAGCACTGTAAGTAAACAATCAGTCCCACTCTAAATTTTATTATTTTAGTTAATTAGGTTGTGCTGTTCAAGAATTAGACAAAATGTGCCTTAAAAGTGTTGTGCTGTTAACGGCAGTTCAGTACTAAATTCCAACTTGATTAAATCACACTTTTATTTACGACCATGTCATTCAAAGTCATTTGCACATATGGTGTTTTGAACAACTACAATTTCAAACTTAAGGAACTGCATGTATAATAAAATATAATAAAGAAATCTCATGACCGGTTAACACCTGCTTGAAGGGAAGTAACACTTCATGCAGACCTGCAGCTAGAGCCTCCTGCTGTGAATGAGTCTTAAGCACAAGAGAAAAGCACCAAACATCTCTGAACCACCTTTGTGCATATTCGCCTACATGGAGACTCAATATGCATATGCATATGCATCATATGCATCAATATGTATTTTTTTAAACGTACAATTTTCTTCTTGTCACTCTGCTATTTTTAAAACAGATTTCAAAAAGATTTTTGTCTAAACAAGCTGACATATGATGTATTATAATGTACAAGAAGAAAAACAACCGACCCTGCTCTTCGGGCACTGAAGTAAAGCACTTGCATTATGCTGCACTAGCCTGTTGCTTTGAGATAACCGAGTAGGTCAGTAATAGTGGGTCAGTTAATAAATTATTGAGGCAAGGTTAGCTGATAAGTAGTGTACAACCAAATCTAAAAATTAGGATAAGATTAGAGAATCACTAAATTAGTGGTCTGAGATTGTACGTAGCTTAGTAAAGTGCTGATTCAGCTCTTAATACACTTTTTTTTTTATGGAATACTTGTTTTGCAGTGATAGAAATTGTAGCTTTTCCAGATGCATGAGAAGAAGTGGGAGTGATGCTTAGATTTGTTTTAGTTGCAGACTCTAACAGCCGTCATGCCAAGAGGAGAAGAGTTTGCAAGTCTCACGGTGATTATTTGAGGGTGTCGTGGGAAATTCTTTTTCTTATCAGATATGCAAATTGACATGTTGCTTAGGAAACACAGAAGGTGGCTCATTTACAGTAATTACTGACGTACAGCAAGTATTCCATGTTATTAAGAAGCTATGCAAATCCTCTGTTGGGTGTCAACCATGTGATCATCAAAAAATCCTCTAAACTGGTTCTCTTAGCATACACAATAAAGAGACTTGCTAACTAATGGGATGAAGTAACTATGCAGTTACGCCTAAAAGACTTTCAGCGTTTAGTTTGTTCTGTATTTTTCCCTAATATTTTTTTCTCCTCAGCACCCACAGTGACATCAAGTATTGCAGCGGTGGATTCCATGGCTCTGATAATCTCTTCACCAACATGCAGGTCAGAGGAAGGAAGGGGTGAGGGTGTGTGTGTGTGTGTGTGTGTGTGTGTGTGTGTGGGTGTGTAGGTGTGTGGGTGTGTGGGTGTGCGTGCATATAAACACACTTATCTAGGTTTATTTAAACCAGATTATACCTCATTTCCTCTCACTGGTTCAGGCTTTTAACTAGAAATGTTTAAAAACTCAAATGATTTGGCCTTTTTTTTTTCATGATTTGGCAAGTTAAGTCAGTCATGCTGGTCTGAAGTCGTACTTTAGAGCCAACGCTCAGGTTGATCAGTGTTATCAGATTTTGAAGCGTCATTGGCTAAACTGTCTGCATGTTGTCACATGAACAGTACACCCTGACTGATGAATTATGAGGCACCAAAAATCTCAGAATTTCTCCTTTTGGTGCCTTAATGTTCCACTTGATTTCTATAGTGCTATCGACACAGTATACTGCTAATTGCTAGTTATCAGAGGTGGGAAAAGTACACACATTTTTCCCTCAAGTAGACATGTGTTTAAAAATAAAAGGGATTCCAGTAGAACTTGAAATACTAATTCAGCTTCTTTACTCAAGTACAAGTGGAAAAGTACAGGCTCTGAAATGTACTCAAAGTATAAAAGTAGAAAGTAGCTCTTTCTACCAGCTGTCTTGATTTTCTTTCATAATGGCCCTAACTGTCACTGCCGTTAGTTTACACTCATGTTCCCTTCATGTTTTTTGCATTATTCATCTCTACATCTTTTATGGCAGTCCCACACAATAAGCACGTGATTAAGCGTAGACCAACAGGATTGTGTTACGTGTTATTGTCCCCTCTGTTTTGGTTCTAAGCAGTCTGATCTTGGGAAGGCGTGCAATGATGTGAAATATTAAATATATTAAATATAAAATTATATTAAAGAGCCAGTTTTGTAAGGAGTAGTAAGTAGAGAGATACTGGATACCCGTGTGTTGGGCCCTCGGGCAGCACTGCATTAAAAACAGGCACGATTCTGTCATCACTTCCAGAAATCAGTGTGCCATCCACAAATACAAGTTAAAGCTCTAACATGCAAGGAAGCCAAATGTGAACATAATCCAGAAACACTGCCGTCTTTGCTGGGCCAAAGCTCACTTTATATGGACTGAGACAAAGTGGAAAACTGTTCTGTGGTCAGACTAATTGAAATTTTAAATTCTTTTTGGGAAAAAGAAGCATTGCATCCTCCTCTGGAGAGGAGAGGGACCATGTGGCTTGTTATTAGTGCTCATTTTAAAAGCCCCATCTCTGATGATATGGGAGTGCATTAGTGTCTGTGAAATCGGCAGCTTGCATTTCTGCTCGTTATGTAATGAGACAGAAAAAAGAAAAGCATGACTTACCACAGTCGTCCTCCATTATACACAGCAGTAAATGATTTACCCAACCTAAGTGGACTGATATCAGCTAAGCTGATAAAACAGTAAGTGATAACATTTGGTTAGTTTGGTCCTTTCTTCCCTTTTGAAACTCATTCATAATTTGTTGCCTGTGTAACTGAAGCCAAAAGTGCATTAACTATAATACACTGATGCAAATCCTGGCTTGTTGTGTTTTACAAATATGAGGTATGTCGGAGGGTATATTGGAACATGGAAAATGTTAGTCACTGTTTATTTGTCAACTTTGAATTTTATAATTTGTAATCCACTTTATGTCACTCATTAGCACAGCTGCTGAGTTGTGAGACTTAATATTGTACAACATATATACTGATGATGATTTATCTGTGATAGCCCGGTATTAATAACATTAGTCAGGCCACTTTGCAGGACCACTTGGCCACAGTGCACATCGTTCTAACAGCATGTTTCATAAATAAATAATATACATCCAAAGAGAATCTAAAAAAAAAAAAAAGTGTATTGGCTGGTTTTGTCATTACATTTGTCCTGTAGTGAAACTTTTTTGTGATATAGTTTAGACTTTCAAGCTGAGAGCTAGTTTTACTTACTCTCTTGTTAGCCCTGGGAGGTTGCCAGGTGAGCCGAGGAGACTAGAAGTACTGATCACAGCTGAGAACTAGTCCACTGTACAAACCCTCTAATTTGGTACAGTGATCGTATATTGTAGTGTGTTTCTGGAATTAAAAAACAAACAAACAAAAAAACAGAATATAATGTTTTAATCAGTGCATTTTAGAGATGCTTGTAGGCTGATTTTGAACAGTCCAGCAAGTTCTCATCTCCAAGCCTTTATGCTAAGCTAAGCTGGCTACAGCCACATATGACTATGAAATTGGTATCAATGGCGTCATCTCGGTGCATTTGCTGAATGTGTAACTATTCCTGTAGTGAGGTTATTGGATTGGTTTCCATTGCTCCATCTTATGAATCCAGTTCACAAGACACAGTTAAGTCAGCAAGTCTACAAGAAGTTATAAGATTTTTATTGTCATCATTTATGAATAAATATTTGAGTCTACAAACCCAAAAAATCTGGGACACTGTGTAAAATGTAAGTAAAAACAGAATGCAATGAGTTGCAAATTTCATGAACCCAAAAAACATATCAAACAGTTAGACTGAGACATTTTATAGTTTCATTAAAAATATTATCTTGAATTTCATGGCAGCAACACATTTAAAAAAAAGTCTGAAAGTAAGTAGTACAGCCCTCAGGCAGCACTGCATTAAAAACAGGATCATGAGCAAGATCCAGAAACGCTGCTGTCTTCTCTGAGCTCGTTTAAAATGGACTGAGACAAACTGGAAAACTGTTCTGTGGTCATATGAATTGAAATTTGAAATTCTTTTTGGGAAACAAGGATGCTTTGTTTTTCAGGCTAAAGAAAAGAAAGACCATCTGGCTTGTTATCGGTCCTGGAAAGGCACCATCAGTGCTAAAAGATATACAGATATACAGGTTTTAGAGCAACATCTGCTCCCATCTAGATGACGTCTTTTTCAAGGAAGTCCTTGCATATTTCAGAAGGACAATGCTAAACCACATACTAAAAGAAACATAGCTTTGGGTATTGGGATGATTCAGTGGGAGAGCAGGCAACCCTATATGCCGCATGGCTATGGTGCTGGTGGCCCAGGTTCTCATCCGACCCATGGCCCTTTGCTACGTGTCTTCCCCCATCTAGCCCCACTTTCCTGTCTATCATTGTTCACTATCCAATAAAGACAAAAAATATCTTAAAAAAATAGCATGGCTTCATAATAACAGTAATAATAACAATAACAATTAATAACAATAATCTGGTGCCGAACTGCCCAGCCTCCAATCTAGTTGAGCAGCTTGAATCCTATATCGGACAAGAATGGGACAACATTCCTCTCCCAAAATTCTAGCAACTGCTGTCCTCTCTTCCCAGACACAGACTGTTGTTAAAAGAGGAGGGGATGCTACACAGTGGTAAGCATGGCCCTGTCCCAGCTTTTAGATGTATTGCTGCCATCAAATTCAAAATGAGTGGTAAATTTTCTCAGTTTAAACATATTTTCTATGTTGTGTTGTGAATAAAATATGCAAATCATTGCATTCTGTTTTTATTTACATTTTTCACAGCGTCCCAACTTTTTTGGATTTGGGGTTGAACTTGCGGTGCTTGATTTGCAGAAATGAAACAAATATGGAAACGTCAGTACTAAAGTAGAAAGAGAAACAAAGAAAACTTCTCCCCACCTACACACTCAGCTTTTCACTGAGTGTGTTTCATTTGAAAAAAGGTGTTTCTGTCTGCCCCGTTAATGTCAGTCTTCACAGTATTTCTGTGTATGTTTCCGGACACGGTTTACACTGGAATTTGACGCAGTATAATTAGCTTGCAAGGCTGCTGACTGGTCAAAAAAAAAGTCTGTGAGTCAAGAAAAGTCAACTTTTCTGTAAATGCCTGCCAGGCTCCCTCCACACAGTTGAGGAAAGTTGTAAAGTGTGCTTGAAATAGATCACAAGCAAATATCTCTGAATCCACCCATGGCTTTCCTAGAATCCTTCAACTTCTGATGTTATATAAGCTCATTTTACTGTTTTAGCTTCTTTCAAATATTTATGCGTCACCTAATTATGGCATTCAATGTTTGACTTCAAGTTTCCAGTTCACAAACGGTCAAAGTGTAGATCATGTAATTTAATGAACACACTTGTTTGTATTTTCAAACCTGCAGAGAAACGAATGAAAGTCAGTGTTTTATCTGTTTTCTTTTTTTGTTTTGTTTATTTCCTTCAGGCAATCTTCATTGGCTACGGACCAGCATTTAAACATAGCACAGTTGTGCCAACTTTTGAAAACATTGAACTGTATAATCTCATGTGTGGTAAGTCGTTAACACACGCTGCTCACTGTACATCATTCTGAAGCTTAATATTTTTTCTTTATTCAGTTAGACGTTTTGTGATATTCGCTTATTGAATTTCATGCTGAGCGCTAGATGAGAACATCCATTTTGCGCTCATGAAAGCCTTGTTAGGCTTGTGAGGTTGCCAGGCGAGATGAGGAGACTACTGTGCAAGAAGTACTGATCTCAGCTGAGAACTAGTTCGCCACCAGTTATAGTACTGTATACGCTGATACTGTAGTTTTTTTTTTTATGGAATTAATGAGTTTGTAGATATTCTTATAGGCCATTTCCCATTTAAACTAAGCTGGCTGCAGCTTCATATTTAGCAGATAACCATGAACGTAGTATGAATGGCTTCATCTCGAGGCATTTCCTGAATGTGCAAATATTTCTGCAATTGTGCAATTGGATTGTTTTCCATTGCTTCATCATATGAATCATGTCTACAAAATTTAGTTAATTCAGCAAGTCTACAAGAAGTCATAAGATTCGATTTTTATTGCCATTTACTCTCCCATGATTTGGACCAAAGTTATAAAAACAGCTTCTTGATTTTTCAAAGATACAGTAACATACCTAAGGAGAGGAAACAGGTGTGCTTTGCCTGCACTGAATTTCAGTTCCGTGTTTTGCTTCCAAAATAAAGAAGTGCTGGCGAAAAGGAAACCACATCAGCCAGACTGAAGAAAGGAAAGCGTAACCCAGTTATTTCAGTGCGCTAAGTGCTGTAGGCCCAAGTAGATTAAAGCACAATGATGCTGTTCATTCATCTTCCATTAATTCAGGTAGCATCACTCCATCTTTTGTTTAGGGGGGAAAAACAGTCCAGTGGAGATTTCCTCTTTACTGGTTGCATCCTATAAGTTTATAAGATACATAATAAACTGACTAACAAATTTGGTGTTATTGAAAACTTGACTTTTCCTTTTAATTTCTGGTACACTGACAATGATCTGTTATGTACTGCATCCTATTTATTTATTTATTTATTTAACATCACCTTCCATAATTTTTTCCAACAGATCTTCTTGGCATTTATCCTGCTCCAAACAACGGGACCCACGGTAGTTTGAACCACCTCCTGAAACATCCCATCCATCAGCCAGTTCTCCCAGCACAGCTCTCCCATGACATCCCCTGTGAGTCTAGTGACCCCTTGCGCTCTGACAACCTGCAGTGCACTTGTGGATCCCAAACCACAGACATGGTATGTGTTAACCAGATTTATTTTTGGGCTTTGGATGCAAATGTCAGTCCTATTATTCAGTCCAGAATGAAATATCTTTACAATTATAGAGTGGAATGGTGTGAATTTTTGTAAAGCCATTTATGGGACCCAGAGGAGGTTTTCTAATAGATTTAAAGATTTTTTTTTTTTTTCAATTATCAACCTACTAGAGCGATAGACAGGAAATCTTTTTTCTTAGACTCTTTAACAGGGTGATTTATGTAGGACCACTGCCTGGTCAAAAATTACATTTTTCTAAAACTTTATTAGTAATTCTTCTAAAACTGATGGAATTCCTTTCACGCTTAGCCAATTGGCACTAAACTATATGACAATATATCTGCTAACATCCATATTTGTACGTTTTTATTGGGAGCATGCTTGGATGCTAACATTAGCATTTAGCTCAAAGCAACAGATTTACCCATTGCATATACTTTTTCTACCTGGTAGTATATGGCAGTAAATTGGTCTAAAAATTGTCACAAATATGTAGTACACAATTATAGATGACAACTAAGCAAACTTTACAAATGTGCACATTAAGTTGTCTTTTAAATGCAAATTTAAATCCAGACACAAAGACCAAGCAATTTTATTAAGGGGCACATTAAAACCTGATTTTAAAAATGCATTTTTTTAAGCATCGAATGCATGCGCATGGTTAGAGCTGCACATTTTGAGACTCTTTTCTAGTTTTTCAGCATCCTCACAGGATGCATGAATGCATGCTTTGTAGTGGAGAATAACTGGGACGTGTGGGCCTTCTTATGGAGTCATAATTTTAAAGATTGTTGTAAATAAACAGAACAGCTCAAGACTCCTACCACACAAGATCATGTAACACGCCTTCATGTTTATTTTTGGACTAATTGCTCTCCGTAGTGGCATTGCTGTAGACTTTCAGATCGTTATATGTGGTGCTTCGCTTAATGTTTCCTTCATGTGCTTGAGTTCATATTAAGTGCATGAAGAATGCCACAAATATCTCAGGAGAGAGCACAGCAGAGCACAGGGATCTAACTTTAATTACAGTTGCATATTCCATGAAATTAACATGCAATGTTCATTTAGCCTTATTCTTTCATCTGCGGTTCTACGGTGCTAAACAAAGCCTTGTGTTACGATTGTATCACAGTATTACAGCTTGTAGAACAACAGAACTGTTCTAAACCTGCCTGCAGCAAGCTGTAAAAGGACAGGATGAAGTTGCTTCTAAAAACTCTTTCTTGATCGATGCTTATCAGAGAAATACAAAACGTATCCAGACCCTCCTAATTCTAAGCTTTTCCAGCAATGGACACTATTTCCCAGAGAACTGATTGGTCTGTAGATGGTGGTTGTGTTAGCATTATCATGGTAACAATATGTGTGAATTCCTCTTCAGGTGGAACAAATGAACAACCATCTCTTGGCAGTCACTTCAAGTAAGAATCATTTCACTTATATTTGCACATACAGTGGTTTGAGAAATATTTCTAATATACTTTATACTTTATAAGCCGGTTTGCGTCGCCTCCACAAACCTTTTGGTACCCCTCAAGTCATCCAACCAGATGCCACCTTTTGTCTGCTGTACCACTCTGACTACCTCAACGGATACAGCAAAGACCGGCTCATGCCCCTCTGGGTGTCCTATACCATTCAGCCTCTGGTGAGTCCGCTGGCTGGAGCTTTTATCTCTAAACATAGCCTGTAGAGTTGAGTCGTCCTGGCTATATTTCTTCTGTGGTTACGGTTTGGCAGCAGACTGCATGGGGTTGTTTAGTATCTGACTTTCTTTTCTGAGCAGCTGTTACTCATCTTCTCTGCTCATGTTGGCTCAAGCCTTTCTTGTCTTTCTCACTATGTGGTTGTGCTGTAGTGCTGTAGTGTAAATTATGACCTCAGGGAGTGTGATGCATTCTCAGGAGACTTTATACTGTTACTGTAGTGTCTGCATGATGGCGCAAGAGAGAACGAATCCATTGAAGTTCTAACTAAACACTCAGAGCAAAAGCAGAAAGTGTTCCTGTATAATCTTTTTTTTCAATGAACCAATGAAAAGCATGCCGCTATGACACCATTGTAAGCTTCTCTTGTGCATTCACAATGTCTGATTGATATTCAGTTTTCTCACATATGTAGTTTTTAAATATTTCTGCGATATTCTCCAAGATATTTGGAGGAAAGAGCTTTGTTATTTAGTAATTTTATGAAAGGGGGGAAAAAAGCAGTTTTACACGCAATTAAATATTAATTTGCTGTTCCTTTGTTACAGATAGACACATTCATGATTTCACATCTGTGACCCTAGCCTCTGTAGCTCAGTGCAATATCTCATTTAAAATTCCTTTCATCTGCCTTTGTAACGCACATAAACTGATACTACAGGCACTGACACCATATGTCCCTTTAATCTCCTTAAAGAATAAAACTACAGCACTATTGTAATATATACCAGTGAAGAATTGCAGCCTTGAGTTACTTTTTTTTTTCCTAAATGATTTACCGACATCATTATCAGAGTTTTAGTCTTCTGTCTCTTTAATTTGACTTTCTGTCCAAACGCTGGCGTTTAACCAAAGAATTTTTAGAGCCTATCTGAAAACACTTCTTAAAAGCCTCTTAAACAAATAGAAAATATTTTCATTACAATCCTGCTGATTTGTATTTGGGGGTGGGCCAAAACCGCTTTGGGGGACTGCCAAGAATTTTTTTGTGTGCGTGTGCTGTTTAAAAGAAAAGTCCATCCTTATGCGGACGTATGGCATAAACTGTATAACATATTATTTAGGAAGAATATGTCTCAAAGCTGCTGTTTTTCTGGGAAATGCCTTTTTTTTTTTTTAGAAACATAAACACCCATGATTTTTTTTCTTTCATTGTTTCTATTTGACACTCTTTTCTCTGAAATTATATAAATGTTCTGCATAATTGGTTCCAAAATGATATAGCCCACGGTGCTACCACAAATTCAAGAGGGAAAAAATGTGATTTATTTTTTTTTTTTTGGGATGTGAAGTGATTATTGTTTTTTTTCGGAAGCTCTCCACACAGAATCAATGCAATGCCCTTGTTGACCCATATACACATGGGGAGCAAAACCAAGCCAAGTTATCTCACACAACACTCAGAGTTTGGGCCTGGCCTCCCACTGATACTGTCAACACTGACTGATCCTCTCTTTCTCTCCCTCTCAGACCAAAGTGCAACCCCTGAACCCAGAGTTGGAGGCGTGTGTTCGTGCTGACATACGCATCCCAGCGGCCAACAGCCAGCTGTGTGCACGCTACAGAGAAAACTCTGGTCTATCCTATGGCCTGCTGCATCCCCCCAGTGAGTGTTTGTGACCCTGTACTGTATGTGTGTGGTATAGAGGGTGATAGTTCGTCTTCCGCAGCCTGGTGTTGAAATTAAGTTGATGTGTTTCAGAGAACATTGTCACGTACAGAGTAAACCCACGCTTCACAGCTACGTGAGAGAGAAAAGCATCCAGCCCCCCTCGATTTATACTCTGTGGATTGAGTGTATTTATTTATGTATATCTATCTTTTGGCTGTCCAGAAATGAGAATACAGAAAGGCTGGTGGTAAATGGTTAACAACAGCTGTAAGAGGGGGGGAACAGAGAGTCTGTCTTTCCAAAATAAAGCTTTTGATCTTTCTCTGGCTTCAGTAGAAATCAAACACAGGTGGTGATTTGTGGAGTTGAAACTGACTTTAGAGCTGCAGTGAATAACAGATTAAATAATTAGCTGGTCATGAGTAAATTATTGTAGCAACATTTTAATAAAATGAACATCTTTGGGTTTCACAGCAAGAAAGTTCCTTGTTCAAAACACCTGAACAGTGTGGTCCACATGGTCCAGTTTTCCACCAGTCTCAAGACATGCTCATTAAGCTAATTGGTGATTCTAAATTGGCTGTAGGTGTGGTTGTCTGTCGCTCTGTGTTAGCGCTGTGATAGACTGCTGATCTGTACAGGGTGCGCTCGCTTCTCCAGCCCCTACGCGACCTTTCTGAAAACATTCCTCCAACTTCGATGTGTTGAAGCAATTTTAAGTTGGAATGTGGAAACAACATTACAGGATATGTTGTATTTTATTGCTCAGTATTTAAACAGTACAAGCTATTTAATGTGGGCAGCAACTAATTTGCAAAGTAATATGTTACAAATTAAATATATGCAAAAATCTGATTTGAAATGCATTACTCCAAGTTTTAACCAAAAAAAATGTTTTTTCTGCAATTAATCAAATACTGATTTAGATTTCCATGTTTCTGAGTCAACACTTTTCTCTAACTTTCCAAGTAACAGAAATAATTTTAAATTTTTTAGATTAAAAATGAACCCAGGAGACTAATCTTAGTTCCGGCCCTAAACCATTTCATCTCTGCCTACATTTAGCTCCGCCAATCTGTAAATGTTTCTCTCAGCCAGTAAATCTGTATGCTTTAGTTTCACAGCACACACATCAGTCTTCCATAGCATGTAATCTAAGTTTTAATCCATAGCTAAATCCCATAGCCAGCATATTCAGTTTGTCCTAACCTCTCATTTTCTCTATAGATCTGAGTGCCAATAATTCAGAGTCAGACTCTCTAATCACGAGCAACATGGCACCGATGTTCCCTGCATTTAAAGGTGAGTCAGTATTGCAAATGTTTGTTTCTGGCTTTCCAGCTGCACCCAAAACTTTAAGAAGAAACTGTAGTGATTCACAAGTTAAACATGTCTCTAAAGAGCTGTCACAGCTCTAAATCTCTGAGACATGATGGGAGGCTCAGTTTTGTTAAATAGGTAAGCACTCAAATTTTAAGATGGCAGGTATTGTGGTTCGCCTATTTTCATTGCTCAAAATGATCTTTTGGAAGCTGAGTTGCTTGAAAGCCTTAAACAAGCTACTTTATCCCATCCCAAATCCAAAGATCTAACTGCTGTGATTATATGGGACTTCTCTGCTCTTTAGTTAAGCACCACAGTGTTCTCCACAAAGGAGTTGATTGATCATATATGGCCTAATTCCACTGAACGCCTTGATTATGAAGTCTGAACTTGCTCTCGTTGTACTTCACAGCATTACAAAATCATGTGTGTCATGTGTGAAAGAAAGAAGTACAGCTGTGTTTGGTCTGGTGATTTTTACTCTGTTGTTCGGTGGCCAACGCAGAGCTGTTGAAACCTGTAGATTGTGCTGGGTGATTAAAATATTACAAAAAGGAGTTTTAGCCTGACAACAAACAGCAGCAAGGTTTCCATTCTGGTGACTTAATGTACTGTAACTGGAAACTCTTGTTAGTTTCAAATCCTGTTGGACAACAGTATCGTGTGCTGGACGTGTAAATGTTTATTAGCTGGGAGATGCAGCCCCCTGGTGGCACTTTTTGTGCATGAGTAAAGGGGGAGCGTGAAGGAAGAGCACTTAAAAACTTTTCGTGTGTTTTCTCAGCTGTGTGGACCCATTTCCACGATGTCCTCCTCCCAAAGTATTCACAACAGCTGAACGGAGTTAACGTCATGAGTGGGCCAATATTCGATGAAGACTATGATGGACATGTTGATGAATTCAGAAGAATTTCAGGGTAAGGCAGAAGCAGCATAACAACTACTTTTAGTTGCTGGAAACTTTTATCAGCCACACAACAAATTTTTTTTTGATGAATAATGTCCCAAAAGTGCTCCGCTGTGCAGTAAAGTGATTGCCAGTCATACAGACAGTTGAAGAACAAGCAAGCAAATAAAGCAGAGAAATATAATTTGATTACAGTAATGCTTAACTTTGGAATGAGTTACACCCAGCGCCACTAATTAGACATTAAACCATCATCATTCAGCCTCCTACTAACAAATGGTCATCCTGTGTCCTGCCTGCTCCCCCTGAGGCAGCTCCCCCACCTAAACCAAACTCCGTTTCTCTGTGTGAGAATATGGATCAACACAAAAAAGGAGTTCATGTGTGTAAAAATGGTTAACGTTGGAGGTCCCCAGGCAGCTAAGCTCATTCACTCAGATGAGATCTGATGGGGATTTCTAATGTGATGCAATGCCTGTGCTGATTTAGACATTAATTTCCAGCGTTTGAAAACTACATTCAAGTTCCTTTCAGACTAAGGTTTTCATGTTAAAATGCAACGTATTACATAAACCATATCCTGTAGCTCTGGTACAGTGTGTGCACATGTATTAAAGCTGAATCTGTGTCTTAACTCATCTCTCTTTGCCTTTCCTGCATCTCTCAAGTCTTCTGTATCAAAACACAGCTAAAAAAAAATTATCCTGGCATCTCTCTCCAGATAAGCACTTGTCCCAAAAATAATGTCCATGACTGTTTGTGTACGCTGGGCATGCTTCCTGCACATGTAACTGTACATTAGCAGCTAGCATGGAGCACACGCTCAGTAAGGCTTCTGAGCTGTTGCTTAATGTTGAATTAACCAGATGTCACTTTTCTTCCGGAAAAAGGGGTTGTAATAAGAGCATGATGGTTTTGGGGAGGACATGTAGTGACTGATAAGCAAATGTGGGTTTCAAATCTCTCTGATTGTAATTGCACATTAGCTAGCCCTGAAAGTGTTTTCTCACTCAGTTTCTTAATGTGATCCATGAGTTCCCACACGAACAAAACTTTTGGTTTCCCTTCAGAGCTTTTTTTTTTTTTAATTTGCTTAAGTGCTTCATGCTGGTTGAAAAATGTGACGTCATGTACTCCTATGCTCGGATCAAGATTTGGAAACGATGAGAATTGAACAGCACTTGGTGATTTGCTTTGACTGTTTGTCAAACAACATTCAGACAGCCCTTAAGAAGTCTTGAGCGGAAGCAGCTGGACTTCTTTTTAGGTTCTGAAAGACATTTAGACACTCCCAGGCCACTTCATTAGGTACACATCACAGGTACCATTTTCAGAACTACTACTATTCCTTGGAGATTTCAGTTCATCCTGGCATGACGGCACGAGCGATCATGACAACTAAAGATGTTTTGGTGTCTTAAAATAAAACCTAGATTATTGCTTATTTATTTATTCAACTGTAAAATACTAGAAATGGGATGTAAATTATACCTGATGGCAAAATTTTAAAGTCCTATCAGCTTAGGCTATATAATTGAGGTATTCCGTTTCAAATGTAGCACTTTGCCTACATGTCAACGCTCTTCTCTCCAGGAATGAGGCTCCCATCCCAACACATTTCTTTGTGATCCTGACCAGCTGCAGGAACCCGACCTTCAGCCCTCTGAACTGTGAAGGTCCACTACAGGCTAAGTCCTTCATCATGCCCCACAGGCCTGACCACACAGAGAGCTGCGCTGTGAGTAATACCCCAGGCTACTCCTACACATCTCGACATGTCAGTCTAGCTCTGTGGAAACCTGCTCTCTCTCAGACCCTTTATGAAACCTGACAATTTTAATATATGCCCCCGCCCCCTTTTTTTTTCCATCCTGTTTTTTTTTCAGAACGGGACGGACATGACATGGGTGGAGGACTGGCTAAAGTTCCACACCGCTCGGGTCCGAGACGTCGAGCTCCTGGCCGGCCTGAGCTTCTACCACGACAGGTTATCAGTGGAAGAGACGCTACAGCTCAAGACATTTTTGCACACTTATTAAAATCACAGGCCTTATCCAGTGAAGCTTTAACTCCCAGACGAAGCCATATTGGTGTGCAGGTGTCTGCCCACATGGACAAACAGTTAACCTGATAATTGTGGGTTCAACCGACGCTTCACTTGTAGACTTCTCTGAGTTCAGACTGAATTAATCCCTAAGTGCCATCCATTATTTGAAGTATGTGTGATTCCAGTGCAGATTTTTAAAAGAAATTTTGATTGATCTCTTTTGTGCACGAAAACACTACTCTTTTTTTTTTTAATGAATGAGGCTTAAAGACGCCATCACATCTGCTAAAATGACTCCAAAGTATTTCCAGGTTCCCATTTTCAGATTGGAAAATGGGAATAAAACTAAAGGGAAGAGAGAACTTTTATTGATGGAAGAACTGTTCATGTTGAGTGAATCTTGCCACACATCAGGGGAACTGTCTGCAGCAGCTGGAAAAATATCTGACGTGAATATGTTTTATCCTTTTTTGTGTGCTTTTGTTTTTGATTTTGTATTTTCTTTTTTCACCTATTGGTAATTTTTGCCTTTGTAAAATGTTTTAATTAATTAGCTTTTAAATCTGTGCTATGCGTATGCATATGTGCTGTATGCTTGGAAGGATCACTGTATGAGACACATTGGCGCCAGGGCTCAGACACGCAAAAACCTTTTTTTTTTTTCCTCCAACACAGGAGCAACACAAAGAGACATAAAACAACTGCAAGCAATATTGAAAACCGAGTCTAGATTTAGCAAGTGACCTTCGTCTTGTATACTAAAATAACTGTTAAAAAATATTACACAGGTCATGTGAACTGTGTAGTGTGTGGTGTAGTGGTTAACACATTCACCTTACATGCAAAGATCCCCCGACTGAAGCGAGAGATAAAACCAGACTTGGGGGGGGGGGTCTGCACTACTGTATCATTCAGCCATTCACACACAGATGGATACAAGCACTTTCTATGTCTAAGTGCTTTCTAACATTTATACACACACAAAAATATGTTGACATGCAGACTGGAGCACACGGGGATCAAACCACCAGCCTTCCAATTTATAGACGACCTGCTCTACCTCTTGAGCTATAGTCACACCTAAATAAGTGGGAGGAAAGGCCATCCTACATAAAGTATTTGCCATATCAAACATGGGTGGTTCATCTGCTGTGGCAACACCTTTGGAAGAGAATACCCAAAAGTACTTTCTATGTGTACTGTGTAGGTAAATGTTAAGTAACCGTGCACTCAGGCTGCTTATACCAGCTAGAAATGTGAAGCTGTAATAACCATGTGAGGCAGCTGTAAGCCTGTGCAATCACACATCAGAAAATTGTTCTCCCAGGAAAGTCCAAATTGATGATTTCAACTTCACTGGGTTGAAGCAAGTCTGGTGAAAGCTGTAATCTTTTAAGATTGTTCAGGTAAAGAGCGTAAGATGTCGGCTTTCTTTTCTGTCTTTTTTCCAGCTCTTTTGTGGTTGTTTTTTGTCTCTTGTGCCATTTTGTAACCTTATTGAAGTAGTTTTGCACCTCTTTAATGATGTTTTATGTCCCTGCAGTTATTTTGTTCCTTCAGTCGTTTTTTTTTTGTCTCTTGGAGCGACTTTTCTGTTGGGAAGCTGAAAATTCAGGTATGGCTGTTTGGTGAAAAGCAGCAGCTAAATTTCAGTATTTAGTTGGAAATGAAGAGAAGCTGTGTGAGCTCAGGCTCCTTCATTAATCCGTCCATGACTGTTTGGATCGGCAAAAATATTGATCAATCTTTGATTATTCTTCATGTACTGCATACGTGCCTTTTCTATTTTTATTTTTTTTCTGTTGCAGCAGCTTTTCACTGTCAGGTATAAACAAGTTCACAGTTTCATATAAAAAAAACTTCTACACTGAGCTCGTGACTTGTTTTCTTTTTTTTTTAACTTTTTATCAGCCCAGATTCGGGGGGAAAAAAATCGCTTTCGCTTCACACAATTGCACGTAAAGTGACACGAATCTGTCACGTAGAGCAAGCAAAGTAGCAGTCGCTCTTTAAGGTTCCTTCAAACTGAAGCAGGACGTGTAAATGTGAAAAGGAAGGAAGCCGTGCTCTGCATGTTACCCTCCGTGTTTAAAGTCTGCCACTTCCTCAGGTTGACCACTCCGGCAGCGCAATAAGCCAGAAGGTAAGATCTTGCAGCTCTGCACTCAAACTCTGCAGTGACCCAATTCTCATGTCAGAAAACCTGAGCCTGCTTTCCATTTGAGGTTGATGCAAGACTGGCACGATTGTCACAGTGCTTTTCTGAGGTGTCAGATGATGTTTAGCAAGAAAGCAGGAGCTGTGTGCAAGTTTGGTAATTGAATCTTTGCAAAAGTTTCTTTCACAATAACCAAAGTGGGGGTTTTTGTGTGAAATCTTTGTGAAGTCTGCTATTCACTTGAATTTTTGAGCTGGTTGTATAAGGTCTGCAAACAGTGAATGATGGTGATGATGATGATCACTTAAAATGTTTTAGAACTTCAGTGTGAGGTCATATTGTGTAACTCAAGTCATTAAACTGACTGAGGCAGTGGGCACGTCTCTTGCAAAAGGAAATGCAGAAAGATGCCAGCTATTCTGAGCTTTGTAGCTTGCTGCAGCAACTGAAACTGAAGATGATCTGCTGAATGTTTAAATGTTTGGATATACACACAGTTGCACATCATTTCATTAGCAGGGTTTGGTGACGTCAGCAGGTTTTGTAAGATGGGTTAAAAAGTGCTGCTAACACAGTTTCTATGTCC
>VUQJ01014937.1:48211-59675 GCA_015108635.1 Andinoacara biseriatus | reverse complement strand
GGTGTGGGTTGTGGGGGGGGGGGGGGGGGGGGGAGTTCCTCACCACGGAAAAATCCACAATCCGTGTTTGTCGTCTGTTTGTTGTCCTCACGTTGATGCGTGTTTGTTGCAAGAAACTTAACAAACAGGAAGTGTTCACGAGCAAACAAAACAAAACAAATTAAATCACAGCATCTTCTAAACTATTGGTGGAAAAATGCTGCACATCAACCAATCAAAAGCTTATAGGTGTGTGTGCAGGGCTCAGTGCTCTGAAAAGGAAAACAGAGCAATCATATTGACACCTGATTGTTCTGTAAGAGTCGTGCAATAAAAAAACCTGTAATCTAAATAACTGTAGAGAATTTTGTTGTTTGTTAAACTTGTACATAAGTTTTTGAAAATTATAACAAAGCCCTGAGTTCATCCTCCGTCTGAAAGCAGCTCCCGTCTCTTTGGATGACTACTGGAAGCCTGCTGAGGGGCAGCGTGTGGTGTTAAGACGATGTGGTAAATAAAGCTGTAATCTGAGTATTTGCTGTAGTTATTGAACATATAACAGGAAGTTTGAGGCAGAGCCTGTATGATAAAGCAAAGTGCTCTCAGTCTTCGTATCCCAGCGGCTCTGCGTGACCTCCGTTTGACCTCTCTGTGACCTCTCTGTGACCTCTCTGTGACTGCAGATAACAGAGGACACTCCCACGCGCACGTGAACATCAGCGTACCAGGCTGAGCTTCGCACTGAAGGACACACAAACACTCTGGAATCCGTCAGTCTGTCACGACCTCGTTCACCGTTTTAAGGCGTCCTCAGACCGAGGTCTACTGCAGGTCACACGGTGAGGGGTCAGAGGAGGCCTGTTCTCACACTGGCTCATACCAGTTTGGTTTCAGAGATGGAGTCGTTCAGACTCTGCAGATTTCTCTGCCAGCTGCTTCTTTCTCCTCCTCTTGGTTTGGCTGAACTCCCTCCTTTTTTTTTTAGGGACAGATTAAAGGACGGAGCCAGTAACGTCCACTCTGATGGATGGATGCTGGCTGATGGCTCTGTGAGAAGTTTTAGAGAAGTTTCACTGCAGCTCTCTCCACAGTGAAACAGTCGGTCTGAGAGCGGATCACTTCCTGGGACCCCGTGAGCCCGTGGGCTGCAGGTCCTCTGGGAGTCTTAAAAACTGAGCTTACAGGTGTGCTGCACATGAACAGAGCTGACAAAAAGCTGCAGAGAATGAAGACTGAATATTTTTGGTTTGACAGCACAAACCAGCTCTACCCCCTGGCTGTAGCTCAGGAGGTAGAGCTGGTCACTCACTGATCGGAAGGTTGGTGGTTCGATTCCTGGCTGCTCCAGCCTGCATGCCAATGTATCCTTGGGCAAGATACTTAACCCCAAGTTGCTCTCCGACGCAAGCGTTGGAGTATGAATGTGTGTGAATGTTAGCTAATTAAAGCACTTAGCTTAGTTACACATGGAAGTGCTTGTATGAATGAGTGTGAATGGGGTAAATGTAAACATGTTGTATAAGCGCTTTGAGTGCTCAGTTAGAGTAGAAAAGCGCTATATAAGAACTAGTCCATTTACCATTTAGTCCATAAAAAGACTCATCGAGCGAGTCTGGACGGCAGGTCAGCAGGTAGCAGCAGGACTGGCTGTGACTTGTTTTAACTTCCTGTTGTTGGACTCCAGCAGTGTTCATACCCGCCTCTTTAATTCTTTCCCTCCGTCGTCATGCTGTCTTTCTTTTCCTTTTTCCACCCTCCCTCCATCTCTTCCTCTCTCCACTCTGCAGCCCATAAAGCCTTTCTTTCTAAATGTCACATTACACAGCTTCTCCGTCAGCCTCGGGCCTGCTCTGGAGGAGGAGGAGGTGATGGAGGAGGTGATGGGAGGGCAGACGTTCTGTCAGGACTCCATTGTTTCTCTTGTTTGTTTGGTAACCGTTGGCGACCAGCGAGCGTGGCTGCCGGACGTTAACGAACAGACGGGTTGTTGTGCGGCTCGGAGGGCGCCTGGCGGAACACCAGAGTCCTGATTTTGGAGCCTTTACAGAAACCTGCCTCAGCTCAGTCTGCAGGAGGCGGCGCTCAGCTCACGCGCAGCTGACGTCCACCAAACAATACATCACATTTGATTTAACAAAGGTTCACATTCTCCAGAAAGCCTTCCAGCCAGAGGAAATGAATCCATACTCATTTCTAGAAATAAAGCCCATGTTTGGCTCTTTAAATGATCACAGAAACAGAAACTGTGCTTATCAGACAGAGGAAGACCAAACAGGCTGCAGCAGCCGTAGTTTCCTGGGGAAAGATTACAGCGACACTCCAAACATGTTTCCTCTCTGAGCACCGGACCGGACTAATCTCTGGGCTCCGAGCTTCCTGACAGGGATGAAAAAAGGTCATCTGAGCTCAGAGAAGGAAAAAATGATTTAATGACTGGGAACACACGCAGTGGTGTTTCCATCACCTCAGAGGACGTTACACAGATTTATTTTCTTCAGACTTAACCTTAAACTAACCTTAATCTCACTTTAAAATAACATTAATCCCGGGAGACACATGAGAATTTATTTGCCTTCTGGAAGCTGCTGTTTTTCCACCACAGACATGCACACAGTCATGTTTCAGTCACTTCCAGCAAGAACATATTAATCTAAATTTATTTCCTTTAGACTTAACCTTAATTGCACTTTAAACCTTAATGTAACTTTAAAATAAACTTAAATATATTTATTTGTCTCACGGGAATGGCTGCTGGATGCTGGTTTTTCAGAGATTTCACAGAAGTCGTGTTTCCATTTCTTCAAAGGCCCTTAAACTAGTTTCCCAGAGATGTAACACTAATTTAACCTAAAACTAACATAAATTATAGTTTAAAATGATCTTAAATTCAGTCTTCGCATTAACATTTAAGAATTTATCTTCTGGAGAGTGGCTGTTTTCTTTTGTCCCCGTAAGGACCTGTAGTCCCCTCACTGTGATGTGGCCAGCTTGTGTTCCCACAACACAGAAAAACGAGCACACATATGTATACACACACACACAATGTGTTTACAGGGCCTTAGATAAAGCTGAAGTGCACGTATGTGTGCGGTAACATGAGTGAATCTCCAGCTGTGTGTTTAGAAGTCGTTTTCCTCGCCCCTGATTGGAGAGTACCTCGGAGACTTTAACGGCGCTCAGTGGGAAACATTTCCTGCTGTTTTAAAGATCGCACGGTTTACGACGACACTCTGCTGGCCTCAATATAGGAGGAAACAAGATTTACCTGAGATTTCAGACCTGTGACAGAAAACAATAGCATTTAGCTCAGCAGGAGAAAGTGTGTCTGACGGCATCCTCCCTCAGATTCCTGAGGTGTGTTAATGTGTGTATTTGTGTGTGTGTGCATGTGTTTCCTATTTAAACTGACCTCATTCCTCAGAGCGGGGGCTGAATGACATCATGCTGCCCGCTGCTGTCGATGGATGAAGCTTTTCTGCACGATGACAGAAAAAAATAAAAGTCTCCTGATGTCTGACGGATAAACTGAGAGCCGGCGTGAACTTTTATTTTGGCGCTCTTCAGCAGAACAGGAAACTGGGTCACGAAACGTTGGAAATCAAATTCAGCTGAATGTGACTTTAAATTAATAAAATCCAGCTGTGTTCACTGATCCTGAGGGCTCCATTTTATTTGAGCCTAATGTAGGAAAAACTTCTCCACACGTCACACAGTTGAAATAAGACGACAGCACACATAAAAATTTCATTATTTATTTAACAAAGACGGCGTTCAAAGGCAGCAGCAGTGTGAGAAGCTGAGTCACCTCTGAGCAGCAGTTTGTTGAACCTCCTTCAGCAGTTGTAGAACTTCCTTCAGCACTGATGTTTCCTGTGTGTCTTCATCAGATCAAATCAAATCAATTTTATTTATATAGCGCCAATTCACAACAAACAGTCACCTCAAGGTGCTTTGTATTGTAAGGTAAACCCCAACAATACTGTTGTCAAAACGACCCCCTATGAGCAAGCACTTGGTGATGGTGGGAAGGAAAAACTCCCTTTTAACAGGAAGAAACCTCCAACAGAACCAGGCTCTTGGAGGGGCAGTCATCTGCAAGTTTCTGTAAGGCACAATAAATCAATATGTTGATCAATTATTAAATCATTTACTAACAGAGAAAAGAGAGACCTAATGTTTAATAATCCCCATTTAACTGTTACTGGTGCAGTTGAGTATGCAAATTTTTTTTTCTTAAATAGACTTTTGCTGGTTTTTCATTTGTTTTTTGGGTTTTCTGGGTACTGGCATCGTCTCTATGGGGATGGGGTTCCTGGTCCTGGTCTCAACCCCTGGGAAGTTCAGCCAGATTTCTAGAAATTGAGAGCTGCTCCATCCAAAATGGGATGGATGCCGTCTCTCCTAACAAGAGCAGGTGTTCCATTATCAGTTCGGCCAGTTTCTCTGGCCGTGCTGACAGTTGGTCTGAGGTGTTTGTGCTGATGTGTTGTTTGGTTTCCTCCTAATGTGGTGCTGTGCATTATGACCAAACTGAAGGACATCGATGTCTTTTGGTTTGTTCAGATGTAGCTTTGCAAACTTAAGCTGTGCTGACAAGTTCTTCTTAGAGAGAAGAGGCTGCAGCCCTTACAAACAAGTCATACTTGTTCACGTCGTTTCTAATTGTACGTTTAACCTGCTAACTGCGGCCTGCAGAGTCTGAGATGGAGGACTTTAGTTTCTTTGCAGTTTTTCTCTGAGCGTTGGATGGTCTGAGCTCTGGGTGAAGTTTCTGGGAATCCTGGGAAAACTGTGACATTGTTATAGCACTGACTGCAGACCAGGCAACTGACAAACGTTCTGCTTTCATAGAGGTGGTCACACTTTCTCATGATCAATTAATTAAGTGCATTTGATTAGCAGTTACTTACCCTCTTAATTCATATGGGAGCAGTAACGGAGTACTTAATGTGAGGTAAATGTAATGCTGAGGTGTTCAATACTCAGAGGAGGGAAAGTGTTCTGGTTGGTTTTTGTTGATTTATATTACTCTGTATTTATTCCTTTGTCCTTCAGACTCCAAAGCCATTGTAGATGGGAATCTGAAGCTGATCCTGGGTCTGATCTGGACCCTGATCCTCCACTACTCCATCTCCATGCCCATGTGGGAGGATGAGGATGATGAAGATGCCAAGAAACTGACCCCTAAACAGCGTCTGCTGGGTTGGATCCAGAACAAGGTGCCCCAGCTCCCCATCACCAACTTCCACCGAGATTGGAGGGATGGCAAGGCACTGGGAGCTCTGGTGGACAACTGCGCCCCTGGTAGGACCCGAATCTTTGACATCCCTCCAACACTGCACACAATGTACAAAACACTGATGTTTAATGTTAAATATTATCATTAAAAGTAGTTTAAATGTCTTGGAGACAGGAAGCTGACTTAGTTTGTTTTCCTTTAAAAATATCCTGCGATTTAAAGAAAAAAAAACAACTGCTGATTCTTAGAAAATTATGAGGAAAGTTTCCAGGAAAATACAGACGCTGTCAAATAAAAACTCAGCTTGAAGCAGTCGAACTGTCAGTTAAAGTGAATGTGTGTTTAAATCATCTATCAGCTGATGTAAAACAGCTGCTCAATTTAAACTGCCGATTTGTTCTTGTGTCGAACATTTCTCCAGAAAAATGAGACAAACCTGATATTTAACTTCCTGCGTTGACGTTTGGAGGGTTCGGTCATCGACTGAGCACTTCGCTCTGGCTTCGTTCAGCTGCTTGTAGAGCTGCCCTTTGACATTTTACCACAACAGTTCTAACAGACTCAAAGACAGGAGAAGATCTAAAAGAAAATAAAGTCCCGGAGCTGATCCAGACCTTCTAACCTGAAGTCAGAGAAAAGCCTCACACTGTAAGAATGTACTGACTTTGCAAGAAAAGTGGAGGTCCTCACATGGAGGATAGTCCAGAACAAATGTGGGGGGGTTAATCCTCTTATCAGCTTCAGGGCTCAGAGTGTTTTGGTGTTTCTGCGTCATGTCAGCAGCTTCAGAATAAACAGCAGCAGTTAAAATCTGCAGTTTCTGGATGAAAGTATTGAATGAGTGTTAAGTTTTCAGAGTGCAGCACAGGATGATATTTATAACTGAAAGACAGTTTTAACGTTCGGCTGGATTTATGTTTTTTTAGAGTGAGATTTTCTTTTCTCATTTATGAGTTTGTGAAGCTTATTGTGCAGCCAGCAGTACAGAAATAACCTATGAGCACACACTGATGATAAGGAACTGGCTTGAACATGTAGCTCAGTATTATCTTTTGAAATGATTCCCCTCTGAGTCACAGAATTAAGTCTTTGTGCATCTTTTTTGTGAACTGTGTGATTGCGTTTCATAAACATTTTTCATTTTTTCTCATTCATTAGTTTAAAGTTTTAATATTTTAAATATTTCAGTGTAAAAGGCTTCTATTAAATAACCATAACGCAGCACCAAACTGTGTAGCAGGGAATATTCACTTGGCAACAACGGAAACTTCATTGACTTTGATTTTCTACATGAAAGTGAAACATTTTGAAAAATGTAACTAAACTAATGAAGTCTCACAATGTCCAGTAAAAGTCTAAGGTTGAAATTTTGCCCTATAAAAGGTTAAAGAGTCCATAACGCAGCTTTTTATGTTCATAATTTATTCACTGGAGACAACCCAAATACATAAATGTTTTCTTTATGCCAAAAAAAATTTTTTTTTTCTGATATTGTGTCACCTAGCAATATCAGAAAAAGAGGGATGGTTGGTTGGATGGGTGCATGGATGGTGGATGCATGGATGGTGGATGGATGGATGGTTAGATGGATGGATCGATGATGTGTACAGAAAGTCTAAAAACTTCAGATTTTAAGTGTTCAGTCCTGTTAATGAGAAACTCTGAAGATCTGATTTATTTGAAATGTTCTCTGTTAAACAGGAGCTCATCAGAGGTTCAGAGTTCACGTTTCTCATGTTTTCATAGAAGACTCAAAGTGCGGTGATTAAACTCATCTCCAATCACTGATTTAAGGGGACATTTTGAAAGCTTCACTTTAGTATTTGGACTCAAACTGTTTTCTATGAGAATGCTGTCCTGCAGGACAGACTCACCACAGGTATATAATGAAACCTCTCTGTCTCTGCTGGCTTCAGGTCTGTGTCCAGACTGGGAAACATGGGATCCCAGTCAGCCGGTGGAGAATGCCCGAGAGGCCATGCAGCAGGCTGACGATTGGCTGGGAGTGCCACAGGTAACATCTACCTGATCACATACAGCAGCACAGTCAGTATCTATTCTCTGAGCTTCCTCTTACTGAAAGCTTTTGAAGTTGAATAGGTTGAAGTGTCTGTTGTTTTTATCTGTCGCTGAGCTTCGTGTTTCGTTTGAATTCATGCACACAGGATGATATCTGTTATGACTGAAATGAACTGCAGAAATAGAAGTCATAGCTGAGCTGTGATCCATGTGGAGGCTTCACACTCTTGGCTCTATTTCCAGCCCTCAGAGATGTGAGCTGGCTGCAGTTTAAATTAGCAGCGGAGCATACGAGTCAAAGTGATTGTTCACTCGTTAGTTTGTGTCAGTTTGTGTCTGAGTGGAGCTGCTGCCTCATTTCTGCAGGTTGGAGGTGAAATGTTGCAGTTATTAGATGATATAATTTTTTAATCAGAACTAGTAAAAAGACCAGTGATGGATAAAATTCTTCCCTAGACATTAGAGGGAAATTATTTGAAAAGAAGTTTCCATGGAAAAAACATGTAATAGTGATAATAATGATAAAACTGTCCTGAAGCTGTTTGCTGTGTCCTCAGGTTGTCTTTCCGCTCTCCTCCACTGAACGAGCAGCTGTTTAACATTTCACCGACCCCTCGCGTTCTGTTCCTTCATTATTTATCTCATTAAAAAACAGATTTTTTGATCAGTCGCTTTGATTTCCCTCCAGCTTCTCTTCCATGGAGGATTTTGGACTTCATTTGGTCTCATGTGAACTCACTCACATCATTTGTTCATTAGAGACATCTTTAACAACGCCATCTGATGTGTTTCTGGCTAAATTAAATAATTTTTCAGTTTTTCCTGCTGTTGCTTTTCAAAAAAGTATTTACAGATGGAAACATGACAACACAATGATGGGTTCACAAGGTCGGTGGTTCAGCTCCTCTATTCTGTGTGTGTGTGTGTGATAATTAAAAAGCTCTTAAAGTCAGAGATTGTTATGACCTTTAATAAAAAGTGCTTTGAATGCTCAGAGTAGAACAAAACATTTAACATAGTTACAACTTAAAAAATAGATAAAAGTGCAGCTATAGCAGAGGAAACTGTTGCTCGGCTGTTTGTTCAATCAGAGATCTTTAGCATTGTTAACCATGATGTGAGAAGACCAACTTCTCCTGCTTTCTTGGTGAGCAGGGTGAACAGTCCAACCCAAACTTTTAAACAAGCTGTCAGTAAGTGAAAAACACACCTAATCTGTCATTTTAAGGGGAACAGTTTATGGAACATCTGATTCAAGATCCATGACGATAAAATACAGCATCATCTGCATACATGGGTGCAGGCTGAACTGACGTGGTCTTCGTCCCGTCCTTCCTGTCCAGGTGATTGCTCCTGAGGAGATTGTCGATCCTAACGTGGACGAGCACTCTGTCATGACCTACCTGTCTCAGTTCCCCAAAGCCAAGCTGAAGCCCGGCGCCCCACTGAGGGCCAAGTCACTACATCCCAAGAGAGCTAAGGCCTATGGACCAGGTGAGGGGAAACAAATGGGACCAAAGTCCATCAAAAAACGGATCAGCTTTAGTTTGTTTGTGTTAAGTTTATTACATAGATGATAGTATAACTGACTCTTCGCAATTAACAGAAAATGTATGGCGACACTTTCAAAATTCAGTTAATCATCATTTAGTTTTTGTTCCATTACTTGGGAGAAATGAGTGATCTGAGGACGTCTTTGAGGACAACTTTTTTGTTTTTATAGATGAAATAGTGAAGTGGATAAAAAGACAATGACTAGATTTGCAGATACTGAAAATATTTATCATCTACAGACTTGCATATTTTAGCTGACATTAAAATATGTTTACCTAGAAATTTTTTAGCTGAAATAAATTAGGTTTTCTAAACATCAGCACAATTCTGCCCTAAATCTACAAATGATAAACTTTAGTGCAGCTTCTATTATTAACATGGAAATAAAACATCTTCAAAATAATGGTGACATTTTTGTAGTTAAAATGTTTTCCATCAGAGGACTTTTATAACAATTTTCATTAATTTCTCTAAACAGTAGACACATGTGATTGCTGTGTTTGCAGGTATTGAGCCTCGAGGGAACATGGTTCTGAAACCAGCAGAGTTTCTGGTGGAGACGGTGGAGGCTGGACTGGGAGAAGTTTTAGTTTATGTGGAGGATCCAGAGGGACACACAGAGGAGGTGCAAACGCACCCTGATTTAAAGAACATCAAAGTGAAATATAACTGAAATCATGCTGAATCATTTCTGTCTCTTCAGGCCCGAGTCATCCCCAACAACGACAAGAACCGAACCTACTCTGTGGTCTACCTGCCCAAAGTGGAGGGGCTTCATAAAGTAAGAAGAGCCCACTCTACAGCTAAAAGTGGTTGTTATGTTATTTTTCAGAAATATAGAGCAGAGGTTCCCATCATTTTTCATCGGCTTGTAACATGAACTCAGGACCCTCTGCGCCCTCAGCACCTTTCAGTTTAGAAGGGAACTCTTTTAACCCTTTAATATCGAATGTACTTCAAAATTGCTGCTGTTTGCTAACTTCCAGTAAAAATTAACTTAATATCCATATATTAGATGCGAAGCACACTTTCTCAGCTTTCAGAAACCGTTTGAATTTTTCCAATAGGCCAAACGGTTGTGTAATTACGGTAATGCAAATTATGTTTGATCTGATGCTCAGCGGTGATACTCCCCATGTTCACAGCAGGTAACAGGTGCTTCAGCGGCAATCGCCACTGTTAGAGGGTTAAGTTAGTCCTGAATGACTTTGAGCTGTCTGGCTCTTAGGTATTGTTAATTAATGTAATCAACCATCTTTAACCATTAGCATAATATTTCAATAACTCATCAATAATTGTATTTTTTTTGCCATTATCAGTTTTGATTTTTATTTGTCACCTTTTATCAGTTCCTTTTATTAACTGATCATGTTTCTGCTCAAACTTGCTCTACTCTATTCTTTAATTTGAGGTAATTTTTCCATGTACCCTCCACCTACTGAAGAAGAACCCCCTGTGATATACCCTCGATTCGGAATTACTGAACCCATGACATTTATAATTCACCTGGTGCATGTGTGGATAAAGGAGCTTCTGCTGTGTTGCCCTGATTCTTATGTGGTCTAAATCTTTCCTGCTTGCTTAGTCTTAGTTCTTGTTTAGTTCATGTAAACACAAATTTATGTTTGTGAGCCTAACAGGCCTTTGTGCTCTTCTTCCTCTAAGGTAAAGGTGTTGTTTGCTGGGCAGGACATCGACAGAAGTCCCTTCATTGTGAATGTTTCAAAAGCCATGGGTGACCCGACCAGAGTTCAGGCCCGCGGGCTTGGACTGCAGCCGATGGGGAACGTGGCCAACAAACCTACATACTTTGATATTTACACTGCAGGTAAGTCTAATTGAATTGTTATTTTGTCTGCAGTTATTTACCTTTTTATCTTTGCAATCATTATTCTAGAAACCAAAATATGCACAAAAAATTTTTTGCCTCATGAGTGTCAGTTTTTCAGGGGGGATTTAGGACTCGTTATTTCCACGGGCAGGGTTAGCTTTGGGTATCCACAGATATATTTTCTCTGGATAATCTCTGGCTGATTTTGTTCCAGTGATGGTCACATTCCTCCAGTTTTTAAAGGTCCTGTTGTTCTCTGTCTGTACACCAGGAGCGGGTGCTGGAGATGTGGGCGTCATCATTGTGGATTCGAATGGTCGCAGGGATACAGTGGAGATTGTCCTGGAGAACAGAGGGGACAGTATATTTCGATGCACCTATGTCCCCGTCCTGGAGGGACCTCACGTTGTCTGTGTGACCTTTGCTGGGCAGCAGATTCCCAGAAGTCCTTTCACTGTCCACATCTCTGAGGGTAGGCTTCTCAAACATTACACTGTGTCCTTTCTAACGCTTTCATTTGTTCTAGGTGTTATCTGGAGTTTCTTTGTTCAAATCAAAGCCAGAATTTTGCCATGAAGCATTTCCTGTATGGTCTTTAGTTTCCTTAAATCAGTAGCTATATTTTTGTTTTATTCTTCTAATATAATCCACTTAATTAACCCTCCCTGTCACACATCCACCAGCATAGATTTGTGATCAGCGTGGGTGTAATATTGAACACTGATGGATTTCTGTGACAGGAGCCCGTGGCCATCCAAGTCCAGGTCTTCTGAGATTGTGGTTCCTGAGGATGGGTCTTTGTAAGGACTCTCGTGGTTTTGGGCTGTGGCATTTGATCAGCT